>CABFOW010001595.1:0-68652 GCA_902141385.1 Timema californicum
CCAGTGCGTCATCCCACGCTTACAACCAACATACTCCCCCCACCCCTCTAGCCCTTAATTGGATCCATTGTCCGAGTTAATTGGCCCTTTGTGTAATCGGAATCGACTTTCCTTCTTACTCCATCCAATTACCCAAATAAAACATCGCAGCATTATTTTCCAATTTTTGCTAGTTTTGTCCATTAGTAGCCTACATTGAGAGACTTTTTTAATGATAATGTTTTGCACCACGTCTTACTAGCCGTTCGGGTTATATGCTAGTTAGTTAATAAACTTCCCCCCAAAATATATCTAACACCGATGGATATCCTCTAAGATCCTATCTCGGGTCGTGCGTCACTGTACCAGCTTCGGTGGCAGCATGGCCTAAGGTGTCACTCTCATGTTAAACTAGACTGTCGACGACAAAGAGATTGGGGTTCGAGTTCCAGTTGGGTGTACTGAGGTTTTTTTCCTAAAAGTTGTCCACTCTCTCACACACATACAATGCGGGTACACTTCCTCTAAATTCACCCTTACTCATACCTAACTCACTAGGGTAGTTAGTACATAATATTATAACCAGAATAGGTAATAAAACGCGGTGCTAAAAAATATAATAACCACTGTTCTAGATATTGAAGTGACATTTGGTGATATAATGGGTTCCTTGCACTTAACTGGGAAATCCTTTCGATTTTTGATTTATAGTATTCTAGATTGGCTAGAAAAAGTTTTATTTCACTAATTTTAGATAAACAAGGAATACAACACAATTATATAATACAGCGTTTTTCAACCGGTGTGACGCGAAGGCGCATTGGTGTGACGCCAAGGCCAGCAGGTGTGTCGCAGGGGTTTGGGTGAAGATAAAAATAAGCAAGAATTCATAGCTATTGAGCTTTTGAACACAATATTAATACTCGTAAGTTAAATGATAAAATCTTTCCTTAAAACCTGATAGGGTGCCTCGATAATTTAGCGCCTTTTCAGTGCGCAGTGTTAAAAAAAAACACACACTGGTATTGGGGTAGAATAATTTATAGCAAATAGTTTTATAAAAAGTAAAAAAATATAATGAAATAAAGGGGGAACTATTGAATATATGTAATATTGCGATGACCGCCACTTTAAGGAAACTATTTCAAATCTATTTGCTAGTCTGAAATCCACTTTTAACAAGGGCAAGGAAACATTATCAGAATGGTAAAGTTATCGAGTCCACGCCAAGGATTGAACCGGTATCCTTCAACTTCGTACTCGACCCTAGGAACTAGTGAATGATAGTTCGAATGAGGGAGAGTTGCAAAAATTCTCCGTCCAGAGTTATCGTGCTCGACTCTTGCACAGCATCCCAGGGTCCAATAACAGGCCAAGTGCATAACTATGTTTCCCCTTCCTGCATAGTGAGATCGATTATTTGTGATTTTACAAAAGAATGCTAGTGCACTTATTAGCCTTTTACCCTTCTTCAAACTACAAATCTTACTACCCAACCGGTCAATCCGTATATTAACACTAAATGGATGAGGTATGGGGAAGGTAGGACTTGAATAAATGTTCCCATATTTGGGTAGAAGCAAAGTAGAGCGATAAAAGAAAGAAAAAATTAGGGTAGCTATAGGCTGATTTTGGTAGAAAAACAGTTTAAAAAATCCAAACATATTTGCTGTGAGCGGTGATAACATTTTACTATAATATTTATGTTATTTTATAGAAATTGATAATATTTATCAATAGTTACGGCTGAACATAACACGTCTTGATGTATGAATATATTAAAATTGTTTTAGTAACTTTATCAACTACCAGACCAACTACAGCATTCTTATTAGTTCTTTATTCAGTACTTAATGTTTAAGGTATTATTTGTGTCCTTGTTTAAATACCTATAAAACGATATCACGTTAGCAAAATGCTATATCTAGACAATACATTGTTAACACAGAGAAACACAATATCTCAATGTTGCTTAAATTTTAGGTGTAAAATTAGTTAAAAGTGTTTAAACCCACCCGACTTTCCATATTTTGATTAAATTCCCTGACATCTCCCTGTTTTCCCTGACATCGAAAAATTCCCTACCTTTCCCATGTTTTCCCTGTCTGTAGGCACCATGTTCATTAAAATAACACCTAAGTACACTCGGTTAGAATTCGACCCTGAGACTTCCCCCTTCTCGACAAACCAGACAAGACTGTACTTACGTACCCATCAGCGCAGTTTCGCCCTTCTCACCCTGTTCCTTTAGATCATTTCGGCGCTAATATCCTATGGCAATAAAGAGTCAAAATATAGACCAGTTTTAAATCCGCCCGCTAGGTACGTAGTCAACTTTTTAGCTACAGGTCTATTGAAATGAAAAACTCTCGATCATAAAATGACGAGCGCTCCCGCACGCATTATGACAAGTTAACTAGATAAAGATAGTGTAGTAAAACATGCACGCAATGAAAGGAGTTGAGTTTACAGCCTATTTTGTAGGCTGCAGGAGTAACCGACAGTTAATATGGTAGTAAATACGTCTCTCGCATTACGAAGAAAGTAAACTGATGTCACGCGAAAACGACCACTAATGACATTCACGTTCCCACAACATTTGTAACTAATATTTTAATGCCGTTGGAAAACAAAAGCTCTATAAACTCTAGAGTATATTGTATAGTTCGGAAGGTCAAAGGTTGGTCCCTAGATCTAATATGTGTGTGTGATTTTACATCCTCTCTACTGCCAAATAATGGGTGGATTGTTTTTGTGGCATGTTTTATTGCCCATCTGGGCTGTAAGCATGTTTACACTAATGGGGATAAGGAAAGATAAAAATTAGAGTAAATGTACCCGCATTTGTACGAAGAGAATTTATTTTTTTAGGAAAAAAAGACAGCAGTGCACATGGCCATAATTCGAACCTCCCGTCACTTGGAAACCAGACTAAATGAGACTGGTATATTTGTATCCAAATGACCAAAGATACGGGCGACTCAATTATCCGCAATGTGTTTTCCATTCTTTCTCCAGGTGAATTCTGATGCAATTGATTAGAATTTACTCTACTTTTATATAGTGTATCCTTTGCTAGGATAAATGGATTTGAAACCCAGCCTCCAAAGATCCAGACGTGCGTTTAGGGACATTCATCGAATGCAGTCGGGCGAGAGCGCCGCCAGTGGGTAGGAAGAGAGGTGCAGGTGTGTGCCTACACGCAGAGATGAGGTTTATTTAGCCCGGGCAGTGAGCCAGGAATGTGTTTTCTGCTCAAGAGTAGTTCCAACACTTCCCCCGCCACTGGCCGGTTTACACTTTGCCGACTAACAGCTGATTGTGTTTAGACTATACAGCGTGGAGACACGATTTGTATTTCGAAAGCACCTAACTCGACTAGGTATTCAAGATTTAAATTCTATTAACAATATTAGAAACGTTAAAAATAGAGTTAAGTTTTGTTTTTATTTCATAAGGATTTTTTTTAGTCACATATTTAGGTAATTAAAATTCAAAATATAGCAAAAGGGACCTTACATAGTAAAAAAAAAATGTCTTAAGGTTAGTTAATATATTTAGGTATTATTCTATTTTATATCAAAGACCCCAGTTTCTTGATCAACAATCTTTTAAGAATTTTTCCTGGTTTTTCAGGTGTCGGGAGCATCAAGGATTTTTCAGAGGTTATATCAACAAATAACCTATTTATTTACCAACCCATAAATAAAATATTATTTTAAATTCCAAATTGAGATACTTTCAAATGAACAAAAATTCCTAGAATTCTATAGCTTAAAATATATGTTATTATTTATGTTAGATGAATAGAATAAAATGTACTAAAGAATATTGTTAGCAGTCTAACTCCAAAGGACTGACCAAACAATAGCAAAAGTCAAATTTTAAACTATATTTACGCCAAAAGTGAAACAAATTAACAGTTTAATGTGTATGCCCATGACTCATCTTAAATTAGTTTTTGCCTAGGGAGGAGATTAAAATCTTCTAGCAATTTGTTTTAAGTGATTTGCATCTTAATACACATCCGGGATATCTGTATATTTACAATAATGAGGAAGTAATAAGGAATTAAGAATTTAGATGAAGTAAAAACCACGTCAGTCCATCCAGCTGGAATTTGAATCCCAAACTCCCTAACACCAGTAAACCCAATAAAACGAGTCCGACGTCTTTTTACGCGTGCCCACAAGTGCAGGAGCTGGATGATTAAGTCACAGACATCGGCTTTTAAAGACACGTGTTTTGTTTTATTTGTACATCACAGAAAATGTTCATGGGCATACAAACTTTTTTCATAATCACCTGGTTGCAGAAATGTAAATTTTATGCTAAATTTTTAAAGAATTTTTCGTTGTCATGTTGTATTTATAAGTTATACGTTCATGATTTGAATACCTATTTAGTCAATTTTAATTACCAACTTATGTTTAATAATATCATCGATGTTTTGAAAATGCATTAATACTTAAAAAACATGATATTTTTCAATACACATTTGACAAGAATTAAAAGATAATGTAGGTTTCAAATAAACTTTATACACTCTACCTTTGTTGTAGGAAAATCCACATTCCTGATAAATCATTACAACTAAGATATAAATATTTATGTGGGAAGGGGTGGCTGCTACTGCTTCTGAAGCAGGTCTAATTAGCAAAACACAGAAGAGTCTGTTTACTATAATTTGTCATTTCATACACATACATTTTAGTTCCAATTTGTAACGGGTTTGTTTGATATTTTTATATATTAATTCTTTACATGTTTTTGTTTGTATTTTTAGAAAGTTTTGTTGTTGTAAATTCAAAGTCTTTTTAGCGTCTATAGTGTGATATTATATTGGTCATTTCTTGACATTTTTGGGTCATCGAAATTCGAGCACTGCCAACAATCAGTGAATAAAACTAGAAAATGTTTGCTACGCGGCGAGGTATTTGGATTGTCACTATTTTATTAATACCAAATTCTGTGTTTCCCAAATCGCCCCCCCCCCTCTCCCTAAAAAAAAAGGGTCACCATTATTCCAGACAGCTTAGATTGGATTATCGGGAAATGAAATTTTTGTCTCCTAAACTTGACCTATGAAGTCCTGTAAATCATGTTTGAAACAAGACAATTGGATGTTGATGGAGATTTGTATATAGTCGTTATGCAGCTCAATGTTTAATGGGGCAGTAAAACATGTGTTTGAATCGATGTAGGCCTATTAGATGCAAATTTGTTGAAAGCTCGTACCCGAGTGTTCCAAATTAAGTACTTTTACTTTTATTATTACTAATTTTTTTTACAAAATTCCTAGTGTTTTCGCACTGTTTTCCAGACTAGCAAATACCATGCGTATTTCTTGTCTTTTCCTGACACAAAAAATAGGGTGATAGTACGTTTAATTTTAATCCGGAACAATGAACTAGCGAGCTATACTTCAAACTTGTCTTTAATTATGGCTAGCCCGTGACGGCATTAAAGGTTCAAATCTCAGCCGAGTGTCTTAAGTGTAATTTTCCGAAATTGCTTCTTGCTCTCTCTCTTCAAGCAGATGCGGGTAAATTTCCTCTAAGTTGATACTTTGGTAATCCCTAACCCCATTAGCGTTATTGAATACAGATAGCCCAGGTGGGTGGTAAGACACGGTGTCATGGAGTTGAACAAAAATATATAGTCCTATATGTTTTGTTTCTTGTTTCGGTTCTTCTAACAAACATTTTGAGGTTCCGGTTCTGGTAAGAGAAAATCAAAGTTCCCGTTCTTTTATGTTTTTAATTAGGTTTCAGTTCGGGTTCTTTTAAATATTTATTTAATAGACCACCACCATGACCACCACCACCACCACCACCAGCACCACTACTACTATTATACAATTCGTAAATAGAAAAATATATTAGAAAATAATTTACAACAAAATAAAAGTCATTTATATAAAAGATAAAAAAAAGGGATGTCATAATTCATTTGTTAGATGATTGCACAGTTTATTTATCATTTATAATTTGTCATTTGAACAGGAGATTGTATTATGTTTTTTATATTCGTATTTTCATTAGAAAAAATACGTAAACAAACTGAATTATCTAATTTGCTAGTTTTGTGCAGCTAGACACGCTAACTCTGAGGGGAAAAAATAATAATGTAAAAAAGTTTTAAAAATTATTTGTGTGTACTAAATGTATATTATTATCATCAGCACCGCATCTTACTAGTGGTTCGGGTCCATATATATGTAAGAAAGCCACGCTATACAATTAAGTATATTAAATTAAATGCAAAGTTTGGGGGATGAATTATTAAGATACAATTGCGGAAATCAGACTTAACTGAGTCATATTCAAATATGTTGAAAAATGACACCTTGGCAACGGGAATCGAACCCGGGACCTTTGACTTAGCACGTCAATGCTCTATCAAAGAGCTATGCATGGATCATCCCATGCTAAGGATCATATTTCACTCATATTTTAAGGCAGAATATGTGATGAACGTGTGATTATCATAGACTACTAAGAGCTATCGTTAACATCACAGCCACCGAAGACTCGGTCGTGACTTTATGCTTACAATTGTACAAATAAAGTGTACATTCCAGGCGAATCACGATGGGAGAAAGTGACGATGTACAATTAAGTATGGGATATGGCCGCATGTTTGACATGGCTGGTCTGGGCGTCACTTTCGCGCTAAGACTATAGACTGCCAGTGACGAGGTTCGAATTCCGGTAGAGTTTACTGAGGAGCAAGTAAAGTATTAGAATATTGTATTTGATGAATCATTAGTTTTAATAAAATTGGTAACATTTATAATAATAATACTATGATTAGGTCTAGATTTTATTAGCTCAATGTGTATGTATTTCCTATTATTCGCGTGAATAGTTCAGTGTGTTGAGTGTAAACGTTGTAAAATATTAACTCGATAGTATTAGTGTAAAATAATTTACCCAGGCCGAAAATAGTAACATTTTAAAAAGAAACTGACCCACCACTTGTAAAAAAAAAAGTGTAGAAAAGTTGACAATATTCATAAATTAAGAACACTCAATCGACCCGCATGGTCTAACTCGTAATTTTCTTGTTTGACTGGTGAGTGAGAGACCAGTGAATGAGAGATCAAGGTTCGAATCACGTTCGGATGCAATGGTGATATTTTTCCTAAACGGTTTCTTATTTTCCCTCCACGTAAATGTGGATACATTTCTTCTACAATACTACCTTCCTCATTCCCCCTTAATTTGTGTAATTTTGTATACGTACAGCCCGTACGGATAGCTTGCTCAGACGTGGTGCAAGAAAAATCGCACAATCCATTTTTATGTTTAATCTTAATCGAGATAATGAGCAATAATCGAACTATTACGGCCGTCATTAATTTTAAAACCTCTTAAAATCCAATTAAAACCTGTTGAGCACGATGTAAAAGTGAATGTTATGCTTCTTTCAATAAATGAACGTAACATAGTTTAGTTATGTGTTAGTGCCACCAGATGCCACAGGCGTCTAAAGAGCTTCTCGAGCAAGCGCGGACAAACGAGGAACTTTCTAGACATCAGCTTTCGCAAGGTCGATGAATAATAATAATAAAAAAAGAGATGCGTGAACGTTGAAGGGGGCGAATGGAGAGGGAAGGAAAGGAAAGGATTGTTTGTTCCACGTAAGTGGCATATCCTGGTTGACAAATTGTTTTAACTACAACTACAAACACACATAATCAAGCGGTATTATTTTAACACTTTTTGTTTACCGTCGTCATTCTTAGTTTGGATTAAGTTATATTTAAGTTATTTTTAGATTAAATATTGTGAAGTCATCATTGGTTTTATAAAAAAGGAGAGTTTGACCCTGATGGTGAAATATTACAGTCTCGCAGCCCAGTGTTTCATGGAGAACGAAAAGGTGGAGTTTGGGGTGGGAGCCCTGGTTAATACTAAACCACTAAAAAAAAAGCCTAAGCCACGTTTAAGTAGCCCTAAGGCAGCAGCGAAGCGCCCGCACCAAACAAAACATATTTGTACAAACATGGTAATTTAAGCTCACACAAGCTCCTCATATTTTCGAAGGCGGCAACACCAGACATTTGAGAGCCGCAATTCTTGACAAACTATGGCGTGAGTAAACCCTCACGAGAGAGCGCTAGAAACAATGGGCGACTACTCGTCGCCAACCGCGTCACTGGTGCCGACCCGCCGGACATCAGGCAAAAAAGGGGGGGTGGGGGGTTACGCGTGCGCCGCTGTCTTGACAGTGAATGGCTATGTTTTTATTGGCACGTTTCAACTCGAGGGTGAGTAACTACTTCATTTAATGGAAGAGGGTGAATAATGTGGTTAAGAGGAAATGCACATGCAATAGGTTTTGTGTGTGTGTGTAAAAAAGAGTGAACATAATAGGGCGTATTTTGAGAACCACTCTCACTGCTGGCAACCATGATTCGAATCCCGATCCCCTCACCAACAGAAATTGGAACATTGTGCATGTCTAACACTAATTACTGTTTATCCATCGATCCGGGTAGTCAGGGGTTATGTATGGGTTCGAATACTTGACGGAATTACATAATCCATATGCGAAAATATTACTAAAGAACCAAATAAACCCTGATGTTTTTAATAGGAAGACCATTTTAAACTTTCAATATTGAGTGAAAGTCACTAAAATTTTACATTCTTGAAATGTATCTTATTTGATGTATTAATTCTAAAGGCCCTCTAAAAAGTTATCAAAAGCTTCCCTCCCAATAATACTTGCTTATGAATTACTGTATAATTTATATGACTATTTGAAAGGACTAAGAATGCAAATATAATTGTAGACCTAATATTTTTATTTCCATCATTGTGGCAACATGAGTTTATAAAATAAACAAACTAGCTTAAAGTGAAAAGGACGACAATACACTCTAAGGACATGCATTAAAAAAAATCGGCTGGATTTAGAACAATTATATCACGGACTAGTTTTTTGGTGCTACAAGTTCTATTTTTCTTCCGAGCTATTCGCAGCTCAAACTGTTAGGACACAGGATAATTAAGGTGAATTAAAAGTGAAAATGAGGGGTCATATCCCAGTTATTATTATTATTATCACCGCGTCTTACTAACCGTTCGGGTTATACGCACTTACGCTGATGTGTAATGGTAGGGTGATTGTGAGATGAAATGAAGGACCTACAGTTTAACGTGAAATCCAAACCACGGTGGAGGCCTGGCATTCCTCACATTCACAAGGTGTCTTGTCAGAGGTGAAGGAAGGGTTTGGAAATCAGATAAATCTGTGCCGGGACCGAGGATTGAACCCCGACCGCCAGCACATAAGTCTGACACCTTACTCCTAGACCACCAGGTCACCCGTCATATCCTTAAGATTTTATGAATGATCTCCTCCTCAGTTCTCAGAGATGGAGATATATCTTAACACAGAAAGCGAGCACCATCACGACTCCAGGTCGTTTCGCCAGTTTCAAGAGAAAACTCTTTTATCCCACATATTAATTTTTAATATGACTAATAAGACATAAATAAACTTATTAGGTCATTTAAAATTTTCCAGAACTTTTTACCTTGTTTATTTATACAAACACATTTTATCTGCACGCCACATAAGGAAATTTATTCGTTAACATATTAATTATTATTAATTAACACGCTAATTGGGAATATTAGAGTAAATAAAATAATTTACAAGTGTGAACAGTATTGCCATGAACAAAACAAACTCATTCCTATCTGGCCCCCTCTCCCACCACATTTCTAGCTATCGATATATTTACAATATTAATCATATCTATCTAAAGTGATAGTTGCAGAATCACAAGACTTGATGTATTAATATATTAAAATTGTTTTAGTAAGTTTTTTAACTGTTGAATAGTGTCCCTCCTACCAGAATCCTGCTGTAGCAATAACGCCATGAAGTACCCTTCGTTTACCTTGAAAGGTAGCAAGCTTACAATAACTAATAACCTTCATTGTTCCACTACGATGTAGCTTATAAGATCCTTCCAGCGTAATCGGAGTGTCCTTTATTATTATGAAGGCAAAAAAGGTGCTTGCACATTGATATATCGGAGGCAATGATTGTATCTATTGTATCCGTATGCCGAATCGAACAGGTCTTGCGGAACATTTTCTATAGATGGTGTCGATTTTGGTAATTAAACCTTAATTAATGTACTATATAACTTCTAAAATGTTATTTCTAACATGTATTGTTTCCAGCCATCAAACTATGGCTCAGTGGCTGAAAAACTAACTATTAAGAGCTGGTGATTTCATAATTGATGGGAAGGAAGTACAGTAGCTGCTGGTGATCATGTAAACAATTTGCCTCGCGAAGCATGTAATGACTACAGTGCAGGAAAGAGACGGGAGAGGGGTGGTTTATTTTTAGCAAAGACCAATTGATTTACAGCATCTCGTAAACACGGATGTTATGTTAACAACGCGCGCAGCGGCTGCATCTACATTTTGTCAACCACCGGCACCATTCTTTTCAAGCGCTGGAGGTAGAACAGTGAGTTGTGGTGCGCTTCCGAACCACAACATTTACTTCAAGTATGATAGAATCGGGATCCAAGGGGAAAGTTACATGCCTCTCACTTAAAGTGGGAGTGTAGAAGTTGCGAGAAAAGGTAGGTGATTTTGCAATTGTATGTAGCAACATTTTTTTGCCAAATTAATAAAATATTGCTCCATTAAAAACATAAAGTTTAATTTTCTTTACATGGTGATACCAACAGTTGATGAATATCTGTAATGAACATAACGGCACTAGACAAAAAACTTAATAAATGAAGAGGAAAAACTTGTCATTAAATTCCAGGACACCCTTTACAGATATTCAATAGCTGTTGTTGATAGCACCCATATGTGGAAAAATTAAGCTCTATGTTTTTTTAATATTATTTTACTACGACAGGTCAAATTATTTTGTCAGTGAGCTTAGATCGTCAATGCACCCTGTCCTCTGGCTCCTCCTTCAACTCCCAGAATTTTCTTCTTTCATTAAAGTCATCCAATATTTGAATCCTCCTCCTTCCCAAGCTTCTCTTTCCCTCAACCTTGTCTTCTATGACGTCATGCAGAAGAAAGTTCCTCCAAAGGTTAGTACGATCCAGTTATCTTTGTACCTAAGAATCACATCCAAAATTGTTCTCTTCTCATCCACTCTTCTTAGGACTTCATTTGTTACCTTGTCTGTCCACCTGATCCTCTCAAGTCTTCTTCAGCACAACATTTTAAAACTCTGAATACCTTTTTTTCCAACTTTCCGAGCGTCTAAGTTTTTGCTCCATACAGCGCGATGCTCCAAATGTAGCATTTCATCACTTTTTTCTTCAGTTCCAAACTCAATTTTAGAGGGTAGTAACCTTTTGTTGTTGAAAGCTTCATTGTCCATCACGATATTTGATCTAATTTCCTTGGTGCATTAGGCAAGCTTTGTCAACAGACTTCCCAGGTACTTTAACTGCTCTATGCTTTCCAACTCCTAGTTTCCAAATTTGATTTCCAGCAGCTCTTTATTTATTGAAATCCCTACCACTTTTGACTTCTCAACGTATATCTCCATATCATATCTTATCCTTGTCCCCACCAGCTGGTCCATCATTTCCTGCAACACTTCTTCATTTTTGGCCAGCAATTATAGATCATGTGAGTACTTTACTATGTTGATGACACGTCACCCTATCCCAAAATTGCCAAGTCTCTCCAAGGATTCTATGACCAGCCATTCTCCAAATAAGTTGAACAAACTGGGTAACAAACAGTATCACTGCTTCACTCCTTTTCCTATTCCTACGATGTTGCTCTCTCCATCATTCAGCCTCACCTTAACAGATATCTCAGGTACAGGTTTGCAGTCAGTCTCTCCAGTTGATGCTAAGATTCTTGAAGATTTCCATCAGTTTCTCCTACTTAACTATCGAAGGTCTTTTTTCCTACCAATGGAGCAATATTTTATTTATTTTGGCGAAAAAAAGTTTGGTATGAAAACCTTTTCTTCCGTTTCCTACACTCCCACCTTATACACTCAAAATTCTAAACTATATCAGTGGCCAAAAACTTGTAATTACCTATAGTAGGATTTTCGCATACAGGACCTTCTGAATGGTTATTCCGTCCACGGCACCCCTACAATTGCTCGGACTGAAGGCTCGTACACTACAACCATGTTTTCCAAATTGTGGCAAGTGTAAACTTAGGGTTACGCGAGTTCCCTTTTTCGGCCAAGGATATTCCAAGTAATATAAAACACTTTCGGACATTTTTTCCGCGATAAAAATATCGAAATACTTTTAACTACACTTATTTAAGTTAGCATACATTTATTAAAGCATTTACTGAGTAGTTGTAAAAATACAAGACTAAAAATTTCAATTTATAGATTTATTCGAATTTGTAGAAAATACCTTTTCATATATACACACATATATAAAGCCAATAGCTGGTGGGCCCACCTGTCAAAAGAAAGGGATTGGCTGAATTTGGTCACGTGACCACGCCCCTCGTTCTGATTGGCTGTGGATTTACCCCTCACCTTATCCTTACCCCCTCCTTTCAACCCCCTTTCTAGTTTTCCAAACTCGTTTATTCTTGTCTAATTTGTTTTTTATTTGTACTCTTACTGTTTTATGTGTGCTCAATGGTTATTTATGTATGCTCATTGCTTTTTAATTTGTGCTCATTGATTATTTATGTCTAGGTAGGATTCGGACCGGTCGTTGGGAGTTTTTTAATTGGTGTGGGGAGTTTATAGTTGTAAGATTGGGACGGGGCGTTGGAGTGTTTTAATTTATTGGCGTGGAGTCAACGGCACCAGCCGCTCCTCCTTCGGCATCGCTAGTAAGCGCTGGGAGCATCTTCTCTGGCTGGCCGCTTAGCGAAGAGTGTGACCACCGAGCAGCTGACAGCGTATCACGGCCATAAGGCCCCTTTCACTTTTCCCTACCTCTCGCCCTCCTTACATCACCACGAACAAGCTAAGTTACACTGACTGCTCCCTCTCTTCAGACTGTTGGACTGCCTTTCACTTCACCCATCACCTCCCCCTCACTTCGTCATACCCCTTCACAGTAGGGGTCGTCAGATATTACAACAGTAACTTGTTATAAATTTTGAAAGAGGGTGGCAACATCCTTGTTAAAGTCATGCCCCCCTCCCAGGCATCTCGGTACTGCGGTTGTGGCCTTCTGAAGGTCGCTGGTTCAGATGTGCTTTCCCCTCCAGACCCAAAGCCACTTGGCACATCGGTCGTGGCCTTTTGAAGGTCACAGGTTCAGATGTGCTTTCTAAATTCCCCCTCTGGGACCAAAGATTATATTTTCCCTCCGCCAGGAGCTTGACATTTAGATGGCGTGAACACCGGGATTCGAACCTAGCACAACTGTCTGTTATAACGGCCATACTTTCTGCACCCCCACCATTTTACCGGTCAACCAGTTAGAATGTGTACACGCATTTGATTCAAATATCGATCACTCTGTCACCGGCCTCTAAGTGACGCCTTAGACCATGCGACCATCGATGCAAGTATTAAATTCCCGGTGACGGTAAATTGCTACCCAAGGATCGGCCTCAGTACACACGCACAACAAGGATTCAGGCAAGCACGAGATAAAAGCTAATTTTGACCAGGCGAAATATGTAAAAGCATTTGCCAGGGATTGAAATTTGAAGTAATTAGCGTTTGTTACCTTATAAGGGATTTGAACCCGTACCTCCTTATGTCACAAGGCAAGATGTGTACCCACATTTGCGCGGACAAGAATTCGAACTAGAAACTGAAAAGGGTGGACGAAATAAGATGACTGCCATTCCAAGGTTAAGGGCCCGTTTAACCAACATCTACTACGACCCTTCTCATCATGCAGGGTTTGCAAGGGCGGCGTCGCTCATAGTGGCGTCCAAGGATGATCCCGACAAAAAAGGAGAATGGCTTCGTGCGCAGGATGTTTATATTCTACACAAACCGTTGATAAAAAAAGTTTCCACGCAACAAGTACGTGGTGTCAAACATCGACGATCTCTGGCAAGCCGATCTCAACTATATGCGAGTCTCTGAAATTACAACGACGGTGCAATGTACATGCTCACCATCAACGTGTTCAGCAAGATGGCCTGGGCAAGGACGGTTCCATCCAAGACGGGGAGCGTAATTATGGACGCCTTTCGGGACATTTTCAAACAAAGCGGTCGTAAACATCTAAGTTTACAAACGGACAAGGGGACAAGAGTTCACGGCACGTCTAGTCCGGAAATTTCTCAAGAAAGAAGGCATACATTACTACGTCACTCATAATCCAGACGTGAAGGCAAGCATCGAAGAACGATTCAATAGAACTCTGAAAGGGCGCATGTGGCACAACTTTACCAAAAATAACACGTATCGGTATGTGGACGTCCTCCAGATCTCGTAGACGGTTACAAAGAGGCGCAAAACATTCCAGTATCAAGATGGCGACTGCATACGTTTCAGAAACCAATGTGCTTCAAGTCAGAAATAATCTGTATGACAAACGGCGTCCAAACTCTAATAGTAAGCCAAAAATGAAAGTCGGTGACACGGTGCGTATTAGCAAAAGCAAATCCAAAATGCTGTTTGAAAAGAGCTACGAAAGTAATTGGAGCGAAGAAATTTTCAAAGTCAGTGGTGTCGTGTTGCAAAAACCAGTCGTCTACAGGCTGATTGATCTTGACGTCGAGGAGGTGGAGGGAACGTTTTACGAACCCGGATTGCAACGCGTAGGTCTTCCCGAAACTTTAAAGTTGACAAAAACTACGTGTCAAGGATAAAGGCGCCACAAAGAAAGTGTACGTGTAGTGGAAGGGTTACCCCCTCCCCCCAAGTTTAATTCTTGGATTCCTGCCAGTTACGTCAGCGCCCTACCACGAAGGACCAGTTTTACATCACTTTGCCAAGCGACAGCTCTATGGGGTATTTCCCGAAAAATAACCTCGCGAATTTCACTACGCAACTACCCTACTGTCTTACTCTCGAAGGCCAGTGGGAAGTCGCTCTCGTCAAATTCCAATATCCGTGTTCTTTCACCACCGTACCCGAGGGCCAAAATGTTGTACGGTACAACTGGGTGGACGCTAACGGCGGGGAACAAATATCCAAGGATCATATACCTCCTGGAAACTATAGCACTATCCATGAATTGGTCAAAGCCCTAAACGAAGCATAGGCGTTTAAAGGAGATTCCGGACTCGTATTCAAGTACACAAACCCCAACAAAAAAATGTACATTGTTTCTTCTTCACCAAATTTACAATTGATGACTCTATCAAATCAACTAAGTCTACAGCTCAGTTTCGATCCTCAGACTAATCTGATCAAAGTCCCAAAGTCACCGTACGCCACCAACATTCTACTAGGCTTGCCCTCGCAAATGTACACACGGATATCGTCGATCCTAAGCCCGTGGGTAACATTGTGGCACCACATTTACGTATCGTCAGTATCAACAACATAAACTATCTCTACGGCATACATAAGACAGTTAGCTATGATCCGTTGCACTACGTGCCAGTCCTTAGATGGGAAATTGAAAGCTTGGAAATCAATATAAGAACAGAGACTGGTGAACCTGTACCATTCGAGCTTGAAAAAGTGTGCGTGAAACATAATTTTTCGACGCGGTTCAACGTGAACTGTCCCTACCAAAGATACTACGCATCAACCAGACTGGAACAGGAATATGTTCGATCTACCACGGTGTTACCTATCAAAGCAACCACGGGATGGAAAGTATTTTCAGAGGCCTTTTCAAGAGCGTCGTACCGTTGTTGAGAAGCGGCCATTGGAAAACAGGTGCTTCATACGGGTATCGACATGCTCTATGACGTCGCCAATCAGCGTCGTCCTTTCAAAGAGGCTCTACGGCAGCTTGTCGGCGAGGCTGGAACAAACCTGAAACGCAAGGTGGAGCAGAAGATCGACACACCGATGCCCGGCTCAGGCTATAAAGGGCGTCGTAAGAAGCACCGATGTCAATCTTCTGTCATTGCCAGAGGTAAAAAGGTCAAGAAAGAAGCGGCAGATATTTTCAGTTGAAATATCGTTTCTACACCCCCAGTCCTACAAGTGTGCCAGCAGTTAACTCGATCTCTCTTCCGTCCCACCCACGCAACCCAGTATTGAAAGTGGACAATGGCTTCAGTACAAACCTGTCTCTTACCTCGCCGACGATTCGAACATCGAATTTACAGTTACCGGTGAAGGTGAGTTCTATATCGATCTTTCACAGACTATGCTCTATCTCAGGGCGGCCATCATGAAACCCAACTGTGACACTTTAACAGAAGTGGATCAAATCGCCCCCATCAACAACTGGTTGCATTCGCTATTCACACAGCTGGATGTGTTTTTAAACCAAAAACTAGTCTCACCACCCAGCAACACGTATACTTATAGATCGTACATTGAGACGCTACTCGATTACAACAGTGACGCCAAAAGAACACATTTGATTTGCAGTCTGTGGTTTGCAGACATACCCGGAACCTTAAGGAGGCAAACGCCGGCAACACGGGATTTGAGGCCCGTCGCAGTATTACTTCAATATCTGATAGCTCGTGATCTTAATAAATCACACATTTGTAGCCGACGATTTCCGCACGTCCATCGCAGACTCTGCCTTAAAATGAGTGAAGAGTGAAGAATGACCATGAGCATGGGACGAAACCTGGATAGCTCAGTAGTAAGAGCATTGGCGTACTAAGTCAAAAGTCCCGGGTTCGATTCCCGTGTCCAGGTGTCATTTTTCAATTTTCAAAATATAATATATAGATGGAGTAATTCACACTAAATTGCATAAATAATAGCTTTGGCTATTTGATTCATAAATATATGTTTTGTAATATCGTGTTTTATTCACACAAACTCTTTCTGTCCCCTTACACGTAGATACGAGTCTCGACTTGTCGAGTCAACAAACTGGCACCAAACATGAACAGGGTCAATAACCTCTTGTACTAGCTCACGGTTTCAAGGTCACGATCTATTTCTGTATTGTCGAGCCACCAAGCTAGCGCCAGTCATCAGGGAAAATCTATTACCACATAAGGGGTTGCGATACATGCCTTGAAGGATGGGGAGTTGGGGGGAGGGGGGTGAAGTGAAAGGCAGTCCAACAGAGTCTGGCGAGAGGGAGAAGTCAGTGTAACTTAGCTTGTTCGTGGCGATGTAAGGAGGGTGGGGGGAGTGAGGGAAAAGTGAAAGGGGCCTTACGGCGTGATACGCTGTCAGCTGCTCGGTGGTCACTCTCTTCGCTAAGCGGCCGGCCAGAGAAGATGCTCCCAGTGCTCACTAGCGATTACGAAGGAGGAGCGCCCGGCGCCGTTGACTGCACGCCAATAAATAAAAAAACTCCAACGCCTAGTCCCAAATTACGACAATAAACTCCCCACACTAATAAAAAAAATCCAACGGCCCGTCCGAATCTTACCCAAACATAAATAACTAATGAGCACAAATAAAAGAACAATGAGCATACATAAATAACCTATGAGCACACATAAATAAGCAATGAGCACAAATAAAAAAAGCTATGAGCATACATAAATAACCTATGAGCACATATAAATAAGCAATGAGCACACATAAAAAACAAATAGACAAGAATAAACAAGTTTGGAACAATGGAAAGGGGGTCGAGAGGAGGGGAGGGGGAAACCAACAGCCAATCAGAGAAAGAGGGGCGTGGTCACATTACCAAATTTAGCCAATCCCTGAGCTGTGACAGATGGGCCGACCAGCTACTAACGCCTCAACGGCAAATAATAAATGTGCAACCGTTTCACAAAGGTAGAGGATGCACCATTAAATAGGTAGAGGATGTACCATTAAATTTAATTTAAGGTACACTTGTACAATCTTTTATAGGTTAAGATGGATCGTTTAGGAGTGAAAATAATTACAGAAATCTTGCACCAAATCTTCCTGCTCTGAAATGAATTTTTGTTTTATTCTGATACTTGGCCTAGATACTTTTCTTTACATTTTTTTAAAACAATAAAAATATTACTTAAATTTCATATTTATTTAAATGAATTAATAAAAATAAAAATCAATGAATACAATTTATTGTATCTATGTTTGAAGGTGAGGCCTAACCTTTCAATAGCCTAATTTCTTAGGTTAGAATGAAATTGCTACGATGATAGTGATGATGCAAATTCTTACAAATACAAAATTAATAAAAATTATTTCATATCTATCCACCTTGAAAATACATTTCCCCAGTTTGAAAAATAGTCAATTTACATCATTTGTTAAAGTAACAACACACATAAACTGCCCTGGCGGGTGTAAACGAAAGTGTTTTTCTTAAAAAATACGATCTGCAAAAAAAAGGCAAAGTTATCGCTAACAGATTATACCACGTGAGCATTTGCACCATGCAAATAACAGATCTTGACCCCACCGGTATTCCAATAAGTCTCTGTCAAGGTGATGATTCGACTCTTTATCTTGACGAAGATCAAGAACCGGGTCAATTTAACGAACGTTTTAAATGGTTCCTCTTAGTTTTAGGTGAGAAATACGGTCTTCGTTTACGAACATTTTACTGGCGCAGCTCCTTACCCGCGTTGTAAAGATGATTGATAGGGAAAATAAGGTCTAGCCGGTAATGAACGCATTAAAACGGCTATTACTGGCTGGAGTGTGTCTTGCTCGTATCAGCAACTTTCGAGTAAAAGTATATTTAATACGATTGTTAGACTACAACTGTTCGGCAACTTGCATTTCAAAAAACAGATTGTAATATTCTTTATAGTCTCAAGGCAATAAACCTTTAATGACGCGTAAGAAGAAAACACGTGTTTGGAAGAAACGGAGAAGTTAAGGAAACAAGTGAGAAAGGGAAGAGGTTGGATGGAGAAAATGAGATAAAACTGTAACAGAAAATAAAAGGCTGACAGGTTTCAAAAGCCATTTAATAAGATTACCAATGTAATTGTGTTCACATTTCTGTGTAGGTTAATATAATATGATCAACAGCCAAAATACTAATTCATTATCAATTATAATGAATCATTATGAATTTGATTGCAAGAAAATGAATTTGATTGCAAGAAAATGACACAGTTTTCAATAGAGTCTAATAAAATTTTGAAATATTGAATGCATATCCTAGGGGGAAGTTTTCTTACGGAGATTCCCTACCAATTTTTAAAGCACATCCATAGCATCAAAACGTTACTACAATTTGACTTCAATCACTTAGTTATATCATCGTTTGGATTTCACGTTGCACCAATTTTTTTTTTCTAGTACTAAATTAAGTAATTGCCTAAAAGTTACAGACAGCACTGATCGAAATAAAAATGCAAACCCAACCTATAATTTATAAAGTTTAAATAATGCAACTTTAACTAAAGTTAATTTTTAATCACGAATGAAAATATGTATTAATCAGCGACAGTTCAGGAAAATTTTGCAATTTAAATATATTTTAAACCACTAATTTACGTTCTATGGAAGAGGTTACATAATGATGAGTTACATATCCTATAAGCCACTCATCACAAGACATTGTTAGGATAATAAAGTCTCGTAGATTACGGTGGAAAGAACATGCAGCGGGAATGGGAGAATCTAGACTCGTGTGCGGGGTATTTACTGGCAAACCCAATGGGAAGAGACCAATGGGGCGGACATTAGAATAGACCTGAAAGAGATAGGGCGTAATGAGGTGAACTGGATAGAATTAGCGCAAGATAAGGATAGGTGGCGTTCTTTTTTAAGTGCGGCAGTGAACTTTTGAGTTCCTAGTGCCATAGAGTAAGTAATTTGCGTTCTGACGCAAATAGCCTTTTTTGGGGATTGGGGACTTATCCAAAGATCCCTACGCACCAGATCATCGCCGCGGTACGCTGTACCAGTCATAGTTGTGTAGCTCTTATATTGTGTTCTCTGTTTAGAGTAGTTATAGTGTGGGTTGTATAATCGCGAAACAATAATTACGAATTAGAAAAATGTGATTATATCTTTACTGTGTGAAAAGCTTATACAAAATAACATAATGAAAACGTCGACGTTTCTGGTTATACAGTGTGTTTACCATGATAGCTAGTAGTCTTACCTGAACCGATTATAGTATGGCACCATCTTATAAGCGTCGTCATGGCGACTCCTCAAGGCAGGCTTGCTAACTTTTAGGGTAAATTGAGTGCACGGTCGCCCAGTCGGCATGTATGCAAAACAGAAGATGAATTTGTAGCTTTGAATAAAGGCTCATATGAATGAAACAAAAGTTTAACTTATGAATTCTATGTATGGTTATATCTGACAGCTAGCAAGTGCTATTAAATCTACTCTTACCATGGTTAAGTTTATGATCTACAGCGGTCACTTTTGATCAATAATATAAATACCTATACAATGGTATATAGTATGATATAATGGATATGTTATCGATGTTTACCGCAAAAAAAAAACACTGTATTTTCGAAAAATATCTTTCCTGGCGCATTCATACTGTGTTTATAGCTTTGTTCGCCGCAACACGTTCCCAGAATTCTCGACGCCGATTTGTGCCGAGATGAGGGACGACACCGATCAGTGTTGAGTGCCACCATTTAGACACATTTAAATAAGCCATGCCACGTTGCTTCAGTGGGAGTCTACCTTAAGGCGTCAGGTTTACATTAGACAGTGACAAGGAGGTCCAAATTCGAATATGTATACTAGGGAATGATTTGACCATTTTCTCTTCACGCTCCTCTCCAATAAATACCCCTTTCTTTCCCACCCAATAGATTAAACCGAGAGACCGTCTCACCCAACAAATAACCGGTCAAGTGATCAGTGTATCTGGCTTCTGACCTGGAGTCCCCGGGTTCGATTCCCGGTGGTATCATAGGTATTTTTCCCGAAAGTTGAACTGTTCCCATAGCTACCATGGTCTGGTTAATTCAGCTAAGATTTTCACTGGCTCCAAACCTTCATAATCACTATCATGACGTCATTTCAATGCTGGTATGACGTGTATACAACCTCCAAGGCATACTCCAGGCAACGTTCTGTTCCAACAGAGCGGCTGAAAGTCTACATACAAATGTCATAAGCTGGGGGAAAAAACCCAACCAAACACGTAACTTAGATAGTAAATACAGCTCGTACCAAGCTTAGAGCCGTAATACGGTAATCTGGAATAATCATTATAAAAGAGTGAAACCATTTTAACATACTAAAAATTACAACAGAAGAGATAGAATATATTAAAAAAACTGTTTCGTTGATCCTAATTTTCGCAGTTGTCAAGTGAAGAATGCAGAAACCTGCACTTGGATGCGATTTCTGGTTCGAGAGTAATCTTTTATAGGTCCCTATAATTTTTCCTGTTAACCGGCCGTGAGATGTGCTAAAATAATACGCGCTCAAACTGAACCAAGGAACCAAGGTCAGGGTTAATCCTAAACCTTTTGAAAGGAGGATAAAATATTCTCTAGTCTAATGCATCTGGTCGGGATTGAAGCCAAGGCTGCAGAATAGGAGTTCGCTACACTAACTAACAATACGGCCAAACTGCAGGTTTTAACGTGTCAAGTTATTACTTCAACTTTGTACCCCAAGATACAATTTCTATTCTACTTTGTACCCCTAGATATAATCTCTCTTCAAATTTATACCTCCAAAGTTATTGGTGTAAGCTATATTACTAGCTTCACATATTTGGTCATCTACATTTAGGAGGGTGAGAGAAATAGAGAGAGGGGGAGGGAAAGACGGGGAGGGAAAGAGGGGGAGGGAAAGAGAGGGAGGAAGAAAGAGAGGGAGGAAGAAAGAGAGGGAGGGGGAGAGAGAGGGAGGGAGGAAGAGAGGGAGAGAAAGAGATAGAAACTGGTACTCTCAGATAGCATGTCCTTACGCCCAGGTCTCTTGGGGCTAACTTTAAATTTAGACTTGAGTATTCAGTGTTTATCATGGAATAATAAATATATATATTTATTCAAATTTTATGTATTCCCTAAAATGTCCTCACATACACCTGGAGGTACGCTTACTACAGGCTGAATACCACTGATTTATTCTACATAAAACTACGCGAAAATACGAGTATGGTCAAATCTCTCAGGTTCAACTAAGTACGACGAAATCACACATTATGTTCCAAAATGAGTATTTAAACTGTCTTTATCTCCAAGAAGTTCACGTTATCTGTCATCACGTTTAAGTGAAACGTTATCAATATCCTGTCGCGACTATTAGTATGAGTGTTTGTTCTGTTCAGGTTTCGTTTAACATAGTGTTGTACTTATGATCTGTTTGGGATTGCTTGTCGTGATACATGCACACATATATGACAGGATAGGACACGACACCATCGTAGTACACGATATCGTATATTTTGGTAGAAGATTTATAATTAGGTTAACACATTATGATTTCAGTTAGCATACACAAGTTTTTTTTATGTTAACACATTTATTTTTATTTATATAAAGGATGCATCTAAATGCCGTACACTAGTTTTAGCTCAAACAGAATATTTAATAAATAGTTCATAATTTTAAAGTTTTGTTTTTATTGGATTGAATAAAAAGCATTTGTTTCTGAGAAACTGTTCAGTGGTACATCCAGAAATTTATTTGGAGGGTGGAGTAAGGAGTGGGGGAAAGGGAGGGGGATTAAAAAAACGTGCGTGAGGAGAGAATCTGAGCATAATATGTTTTAAAGCTATCATTTCTGCACTTTTTTTAACCGGTAACTTTAGGCACGCTTGTTTTAGTGTATATTAGAAACAACAAGTATAGCCTGGTCTTGAAATCAAGCCTATGCGTTCAACATTACTGTAGTACTGTTTTTATAGTACTTTTTATTCATTCTTATACAGGATGTTTCGAATCAAACCGGCCCCAAATGCACTGTATTTCAAATGTATGTTTTCGAAATATGCGCCAACAGCCGCTATGCATAGTTCCTCTCGCTGATTATTATTATTTAATGAAACTGCATAAAGGTTGGTGAAGCACATTTAGAACCCTGACTTTGAAATACTGTGCATTTGGGGTAGATTTTATTTGATACTTGTGTATGTAAAGCAACCAGACTATAAGAGACTGACGTCTTGGTCTACGTGCCCACTAATGTAGGTGACTTTATAACATGAAAAATGCAAGCATTTATTTTTTGTTAACTAATAAGTGAGTTCGGATCATCAGATAAAACCTATCTACAGCAAAACTTAACAACTAGTTTTATTCATACCTTCAATAATTCTCACTTCCTTCTTACCCCTGTTAAAGTTAGACAATTTAGAGCCTCCAAGCTACGCCGTTGGTCGCGCCACACCAAGTGCGAAACCTGATCACAGGAGACCTTGCTTCTCAAGGTTGCCTCTCCACAAACAGAGAAAATACCAGATACCAAAAAGACTTAATCAAATAAAATGAAAAGTGACATCTGGACATGGGAATCGAGCCCGGGACCTTTGACTTAGCACGCCAATGCTCTATCAAAGAGCTATACATGGATCATCCCATGCTAAGGATCATATTTCACTCATTTTAAGGCAGAATATGTGATTATCATCGACTACTAAGAGCTATCGTTAATATCACAGCCACCGAAGACTCGGTCGTGGCTTTATGCTTCCAATAGTACAAATAAAGGGTAAATTCCAGGCGAATAACGATGGGAGAAAGTGACGCTGTACAATTAATTACAATTATTTGCAAAGAAAAACTTGGGGGATGAATGATTATAATTACGAAAATAGGTAGTATTTGAATTTAATTCTAATACATTGAAATAGAGCATTTGGACGCAGGACTTAAACCCAGGAATTTTGGCTTTGCGCACCAATACTCTACGAGTGAGCAAACCTTGTTCTTTCCCAATGGGCCTGGATACGAGACGAACCAGGATGTCTAAGTGGTAAAACAATGGCACGCGATTCCAAAGTTATCGGGTTTGATTCCTGTGTCCATGTTGTCCCTTTTCCACTTAAATTAAAAGGAAATATAATAAGTAACTTAAAAAAAGTAATTTACTTTAAGAGAAATAGTAAAAAATAACATTTATAAATATAACACCATCATGGAATATTTCAATTAATTCTAGTTTAAATACACTTTATTTAACTTGATAACGCTTCATTAGGGTACGCGTAGAGTGGCGGCAGGTAGTCAGATTCCTACAACCGGCGCCGACTGGCCGGAGAAATAATCTCTTGTTTTTAGATGGGAGTGCGTGAAGTGAGAGCAGGCACCGGTATGCTGGCTCAGACCATCTGACAGTATACCGGAATGACATGTTCATTCTGGTTTCCGAAACCAGCGTGATCGGACGTTTGTTTAGGTCTTTTTTTTTTGTATTTTCCTTTTATTCGTATCATGTCACTAAACTATTATAATTGTTATAATTTCATCGGAATTTGTGAAAGTGATGGGTGCGGACACGCAAAGGTTTTTCTCAAACCCGAGATTTGGGGCATACGAGGGAAAGGGTATTCCAACAGGGTTGTTGTGGATGCTTGCTTTCGAGATATATCAAAGGAAATGGGTGTTGAAGGTAAGTTGATTGAAATAGTTTTCATTGTTTTTCCTACCCACTATTTACAGTGTAAAAACGTGTATGAAATAATATTAAGAGTTTTTTTATTTCTTTATACGTCTAACATTTTAAAATATAATTATATCATGGATATTAAATTGTATTATAACAGAAAATTTAAAAAATACAAAAACTAGGCTAAATGAAATATAATATAAAAATCTAACATAAGTAATAAATGTTAAGCAAAGTAATTTTATTGACTACTATTTACTGTGTAATCTAAAAATAGGACATATAAATCTATTACAGTGTATCTAAATCAGATTGTTACTATATATTTAATGATTATAAATTACTGCTATTCATTTTAAGTTAGATGATATTTTTACATGAAAAAAGAAAAAAGTATCTCACTTTATTGGCCGTAGTAGGATGCCTTCCTTGTCAATCCCAATTTACTGATTCACCATGAACAGTGACTTAACTGATATGTCTTTCAAACCCCTCGTTTTCAAGTACGGTGCTATGCAAAATACAAACACATTTCACAATTTTTTCAGCAAGTTCCACCTTCGTTTCAATGGTTTTCGAGAGAATACGCCATTTGGAATACAAAATTCCAAAAGCGCATTCAACAGTTTTCCTTGCTCTTGATATTGAACAGTGTCTTGCTCTCGGTAAGACGTTCACGTTTGTACGGCTTCATAAGGTGGGGAAGTAAAGGATAAACCTCATCTGCTAACATAACATATGGAGTTTTCACGTTGCTGTGAGGCAAGAAATCAGATTCAGGAAAAAATGTATCTTTGCCTTCAATGAAATTGAACAAGTCTGAAATAAAATGTTCCTACATCGCTCTGTTTTCCGTATCTTCCAATGTCAACAGTGACAAACCAATAAGTTGCATTCACTAAACCTTGTAAAACGACAGAAAAGAATTTCTTGTAGTTCAAAAATATCGACCCAGAATTACTTGGGCAAACTATACGAATATGTGTTCCGTCCAAACATCCAATAGCATGAGGAAAGTTCCAAACTTTTTCAAAGTCAGCTGCAATATTTTCAAGTAATTCTGTAGTTGGCACTAGCATGTGCAGGGGTTGTAGTTCTTCCCACAGCACATCAACTGTTTCTCTGATAATTTCTCCTACAGTTTTATCTCCCATTAGGAAGATGAATCCCAAAGCTCGGAATGATATTCCAGTAGAGCGGTATCTGAACAAAATGCATCAACAAATTTTGCAATGTAACGTCTTCATTAATATTACACAGATGTCAGCCTATTATTTTGATATGGTAAAAGTGTGGGTTTTTTTTTTCAGAAAGTGCGCAGCGTAAAAAGTGGAAATGCCTGGGAGATAAGTTCAGTGTTGAATTTGGGAAGATTAGGCCACCACGTTCAGGTGATCCTGGAGATTCTACCTACGACCCTAAATAGCCTCACTATAAGTCACTATTGTTCTTGAAGGAGGTTGTGAAGCCTAGAGCTTTGTCGAGTAACTTAAGAAAAAAAGCTTCACCCAATGGATCAAATTATAAAGTCGATGACAATGAAGGTGACTTCATTCCCGTTGAAACCCATGTTGACCAAGATAATGACAGTGATCCAGAAAATGAGCAACAAGGAAATGAGCAGCCGAGAAACATGCTAAGTAATACACATAATGTGATTCAAGGCTCTGGATGGGACGAAAATGTAAGAGACAAACGAGGACAGAAGAGGCAGCGCATTCGCAATCGCAAATACAATGAAAGCATTTTTGAGATTGAAAAGAAAAAAAAATGCAATGTTTGCAGGACGCTGCACATCGCTCCAAAGATAATGATGACTTAATGTTTTTTTCGTAGTCTCATGCCTTACGTTAGCAAGATACCTTCCCATCTGAAATTGCGTTTCAGGAAAAAAATTCAAGAAGCTGTTGAGGAGTTTGCTTTCTCCTCAGGCCCATCAACGCTTCAGTACCATCAAGTTCCTCAACCGTCGCCCTTGTCTGCGGCAAGTTATACTTCCTACAGCTCCTCATCAATGCTTACATCATTACAAGTTGAATCACCTTCACCTAAGGCTACAACCACGGGGGCTTATGAAAATTACTAGTATTTGCAGTGAAAATTACATTTGTTGATTATAGTTTAATTTTGTGAAATTGAAATGGATATTTTACTGAAAATTCATACTCACACAATAATTCTATAAGGGTTTCAATTTTATAATCATTGTTTATGATAATAATAATAATAATAGTTTCTAATATACAGATTTTTGTATTTTCCCCCTAATAATCCCCTCAGTATGGTGTATCAGGTTGACAGAGAATTACTCATCTCATGACCCTTGTAGCGTATTATAACTCATTCACATAAAACAATTTAATATAGAATAAAAATAAAGATGGAATAAAAATAAAATCTATTACCTCAATGTTAGTGCAAGTCGTTCTTATGAAATAATTTTATGCGGATGAAAATTACACCATTGTTTGACCAGTATATGTTTAATTTTTTCTAAAATTTAGTAAAAGTCTTACATTTTTATTCTAAAATACTGATAAAACTTTTCACCATCTGCCTTTAATTGCGGAAAAAGGTGTTGGTATTCACCATACGTTCCTCTTAACATATTAATTTCATAGACACCACTTCTTTCTCGTTCCAATTTTAAGCTAACATTCTCTGAAGCAATGAGCAAACACATTGCTTCTTCACTGCTAATTTCCATGACTGTGACTAAATGATTATTTAAACAGTACAGTTTCGGCGCCTAATATCTGCCTCGACTATGCGGTCCTCACCTGCACCGACAACCTGCACCCGTCGGTACCGGTTGTCGGAATCTGACTACCTGCTGCCACTCTACGCGTACGCTTGGATATCAATAATATAATTATAAAAAATATACGATGCTAAGCCGAAGCGTCGTGTCGGGAATCGAATCCGAAATCCTTAGCCCAGTATGCAGACTCAATAACGACTGAATTAAAACGTAGGACCAACTTTTTAGATGGTATATTTAACGAACACATTCTAAACACAGATTAGAAAATAAAATGACTGAAAAAAAAGAGCTTAACTTAGGACTTCCAATTCTAAAGTCGTAGCTATAGATCCCTGATACTAAATGGATAGAACAAACCCGCATACATACAGTACTATCTATTACAGCAACCACTTTGTGAAGGGGATGGGTTGCAAGTGAAATAAATAACGAATACAAAGTAATGGATAACCAATCCCTTAGGCTCAAATCCACCATTTCTTTACAGGTGAAAATTGTTATATTATGTAATTGCAGTAACATTTACGGTTGTCTATAAAAGCATAAAAAAGTTGCCCAAACAAATATTTATGAAGACAAAAAACTTCAGACATCTGTTTTTCAACATGTTCTCAAAGCACAATAGGCCTATGGACTATTTAAATTTTAGAGTATTCAATTTCACTCTGCAATACAAAAGCATAGTACCACTTGTTCGTTGTTATTTTTAATACTTGAGGTATATATTGAGTGAATAGATAGCTGTTAGAAAGTTTGAAGGACACTCAAATGTAAAATGAAAAACTTAACTATCAATGTGTAAAACAAACCCGCTTCGGTGGCCGTGTGGTCTAGCGAGCTTATCTCATGTTGGACTAAACTGCCGAAGACGGGTAGATTGGGGTTCGATTCCAGTCGGGTGTATTGAGTGTGGTTTTCCTAAATGGTTTTCCACTCTACTTCCACGCAAATGCGGGTACACTTTCTCTCAATTAAACCTTCCCAATCCCTAGGTCATGAGTATAATTAGTACATATGCGTATAACCCGAACGAGTAGTAAGACGCGGTGCTAAAATAATATATTTAAGATTCAGTTTCGATAATTTTTGCGTAAGGTGTAAGCATTAGCTATGCACAGGCAAAACAATTTATAACATCTAGTCATCAAAAATCAACAATTGACATGTATGGTGTCCCGGGGCCTTGAAACCAAATTTTGCATAACAAGAGAAGGGGGTTGCGGTAAGAGAAGGTGCTCGCAGTAAACACTTGTTTGAGGACGATTCTCGTGAATCAGTAAATGAAATGACTCATGATGTTCAGAGGCTACAAATACGTAGGCAGATGTTTTTATGCGAGTTTGCCAACCAAGAACAAGGTCGCTAAAATCTGGTCAAATATGAAAATTTTACCTTCCTCTTCATAATAATACTGTATTGCGCGTGGAAGCACCATAGCGGTTGGCTAGTGGTAGGCCTGCAGCGAAGAACGTGATCAGAAAACTAGTTTAAAGAACAAGTTTTTAATTGCCATCAATATTGATAACACCTGCTTCGATGGTCTAAGGCATCACTATCGCAATAAACTGTGCTGTTTATGACGGGGAAATCGGGGAAGAAGTGGAACCAAATTAAGAGGCCATACTTAAAATACGTGAGGCTTTTTTTCGCGATTTTCGTCCCCCCACCCCCACCCTCACGTATAAAGAGATCGTAAAATTTTCCATCCCCACCACCTCCCCTTTATAATGCGTAACTTTTTATGATTTGGTAAATTATTTATTTTAATCATTTGGTTACTTTAAGACACAAGGGTTGGTGACAAAGCAAGTGAAATTAATTATATTTATATAAAACAGTGAAAATTATCAATTATTTTTGGGTTTAGTCAATGAATGAAAATGAAAGATTTCAGAATTTTCTGACAAAATAATTTTTTTTTCCAGATTATAGCAAGCCATAATTTTAATTAAAAAAACCTTACGTAGGATTGTTTTGACTCCCCTTTTCCACTGTAGTAAGAAGAAAACCCCGGCCCCCAACCCTCACGTAATTTAAGGGCGACCCCTAAGGACAAGTTATTGTTTAGCAGGTTTATAATTTCTTGTCACTTCTATGATAGATTAAAAGAGTTAAATCTACTTTCATTCAACCGTTATTACTTTATAACGGATGATGTCACTTTTGACATTGCCTATTTTGTGAAACAAATATGACATATTGTCAATATATGGAAAACCACATGTTTCAATGAATTTATATCAGCATTGGTGGGCACGCGGACTAAATGCCAGGATAATCTGGTTTGGTGGTAGCGGGAATGTCGGGGTTTGAATCTCGCTTGGGTTTAATTAAGTACTGTTAAGGTTGGGATGCAGGGAACACATTTATATTGATAGTGTGTTTTTATGCAAAAAAAAATCAAAATAAATCGAATATTGGTTCTATATATTTTATTTATTTTATTCACATGATAACCTCAACAGTTGTTGAATATTTGTCATCTATTGCCGCTATGCTCATGGCAACAATTGTTAAAATCACCATGTGAATCAAATTATACTATGTTTGTAAGCAACAATACATTTTTTTTACCAAAAAGATTGTTTGCTATAAAACTGCAAAAAAACACCTTTTCACGCGTTCCCTCCACCCCCACCTAAATTAATGGTAGAAATGCGGATACCCCTGAAGTACGTTATACCAAGAGACAGAGCACAGTAAAGGTCAATGCAAATTTAAGGTTAAGTCAAAATAGGTATTTTTAGTTATTAGTTAGGTTATGGGCACTCAAAAGCATTAAATGGTTATTAGACCTACTGATTTAGTATTGACTTAATGACTATCAAAAACTAGTTACATGGAATTAAAGGGGTACATACTTAACGAACTTTTCAATGTCTCCCTCCCATGCAATGTTACAGTACTTGTTTGAAACATCAATAAATTCACTCATTACTGCGTACTTTGTATCAAAGTGTGTATGGTGAAATATAGGTCATGACAAATGCTAAGGGACAGTTTTAATATCCAATAGTCTTTTCTGCATTTAGTTTTACAACCTTCCTCATCAATGCCTTTTATACTATCTATTATAAATATAAGAAAGACCTAAAGAAGGAGAAAGTGCTATATATATATATATAAACAGTGATATCAATGCGCAGCATACAAAACCAAAGATAAAATAGGTGTTCCTATTCATTGGAGAGCTAATCTAATTAATCACTCGTGACGTGACATTTGGAAACCCGCAGCGTCCTACCCACACACTAGTCTATCCACTGGAACAGAGCGCTACCTACGCCGGTGTACCCTTGTGCTGGCTTACCCCTAAGTGAAATAAGGCCCCAAGTACATCATAGGTACAGGCTGTTAAGAGCTGCTCTCTGTGAAACATTACCGCAGTAACGTTTTAATCTATTTTTTTACCCTTCTGCAACTATGTGTGCATGTCGATGTCAGGCAAGTTTGACACCAAACAAACATCACAAGCGAACCAACTAGAATATTCCTAAGACATTGATCACTAATTATTTGTGTGGGTAGAGCCTGAATTATACAAGAGAGTTACAAAAGAACTTTACAAAAACTGTTTTCATTCACTTATGCGTCTTTTGATGATTTCTTTTCCATTAACATAACTTTGACCCGAGGTCACCTAAGTTACCCAACTAACCTAACCTCAACCCTATAATTTGGCATTATCCTAATCCGGGTTGATACTGTTATTATTATCCGGATAAACTACGAAAAACATTATTCAATCACCTCTCACTTAACAGTCACTTATTTTTGATGTCAACTTTATCCAAGTTCGGGTTCTACTCGTAGAAAATATATGAAAATGTATTATATAAATATTTTAATTATCATATCATTTCTTATGATTTTCATACTATGCTTTAACTCGCTATAGCAAATGCGGGTATACTTCCTCTAAATACAACCTTCATTCCTAGCCCATAGCGTAATTAGTAAATAATACGGTAACGTGGAGGTCTAGGGGTAAGGTGTCAGACTTCTGTGCTGGAATCCGGGGTTCAATCCTCGGTCCCGGCACAGATTTATCCGATTGTCAAACCCTTCATTCACCTCTGACAAGACGTGTATTAATCACAACTTGTGAATGTGGGGAATGCCAGGCCTCCACCGTGGTTCGGATCCCACGTTAAACTGTAGGTCCTCCATTTCATCTCACAATCACCCTACCATTACACATTAGCGTAAGTGCGTATAACCCGAACGGGNCTCTGACAAGACGTGTATTAATCACAACTTGTGAATGTGGGGAATGCCAGGCCTCCACCGTGGTTCGGATCCCACGTTAAACTGTGGGTCCTCCATTTAATCTCACAATCACCCTACCATTACACAATAGTTAAGTGACCTTGCTACGAGGTCAGTTTCAGAGTGAGAGATAGGAGTTCAGAGGTGGAGAAGGTAAGGGGAAAACACAAAGTGTAACACCTCAACCTGTCCACACCTGAATAAAAGTGAAGTGGTCTAATCACAGTCAGCTGATGTAGGTGCACTTCTTTTAATGCATCCATCATCCCTACTTCTTAAATTAAGCAGTTAGTAATGATTATGTTACAAAGAACAGTTAAAAATAGTTGGTAGACTAAAACGCGATTTATAGTTACAAAGCTGAAAAAAATGTTAGGGTTCAGGATCAAACAGCCTACATCAAATATGTTCTAAAGTTCATTAGTTTGGGGCAAACTTTAAGTGTCAAAGGGTATAGAAAGTACGCTGATATAACCTCCAGAGTGGTTCTAAAAGTACATTTCACCGTTTTATAATCTTCGTTTTTTACCGTAAACCCTATCTGACTCTATTTAAAGAATAAAAGTGAATGCACACGTACGCTGAAATTTGAAATCAGTACAGTAAGTCAGCACCGCTTAGTAGTGCAGCTGTTCACACGCTCGCGGAAAGGTGGGAAACTCTGTTTACCCATGATGCATTGAAACGTCAAATATTACAATCTGTGCAAGTTTATGTATTTAAAATAAAATTAGATGTTTTAGTTTCCTACTGCCTGGGTTTGATTTGCCATCGATAAAGCTCAAGGCTTCCAATAAACTGTCGTTTTTCATCATCACTTTTGAGATACGCCATCTTGAGAATGTGCTGTTTCTATAAATAACGGATGTTTGAAAGTATGCGCATGCGCTGATCGGGTCTTCTTGGCCAGTTTTCTGTAGAAGTGCTGGAAAAGTTGAAACTATCTCTACTCGAGCAGTGCGGGCTACGCTGGTCAAGCGGACTTCTTACGATTGAATCGGCACTGCTCGCGTTTTACAGCGAACGCGTGAAACCACAATACACCGTTTTGTCCTTAAAACAGTTACTGTAAGCCTATTTTTATTATTTGTAGATTTAATTGAATAAACTTTATGGGCGAAGGTTCTACAAAATAAAATGACCAAATATAAAAAATTGATTCAAAGTTTATAAAAAATATAGAAATATGAGTTTTATTTTAGCACCGCGTCTTACTTTAGGTTATACGCTAATACGAGTGTTATTGCTGAATGCCGCAGCGTGTGGATTTCATGGAAAGAGCTAGTAGTTTGTGTTTTCGTTGTCTTTCGCGCCCGTTTACCAAATGCGACTGTGCGCAATTTCACAAGAGAAGATTCCTGTCTGCAAGACAGAGAGGTATATGAGAAATAACAAAGAGAGAAGGGCGGGCATCTCTAAAACAAGGAGACTTCCCGCTATTGATTTACCTTTACGGAAATGGAAAGATCTGCTTGGCTGCCGATATCACAATCAGGGGAGAGAAGAGTATAAGGAAGAAATCAAACTTGGAGGAAGAAGCATCTAATGTGTCCAACAGAACCAATGGGTGAGAATACATTTTTAAAATAAACATTCACTAGAGAACATCAGGCAACTTATCGACTCGCTCTGGATCATCTTATAACACTCAACAGCCAGGACTTTGAATACAGCCAACTCCTGATTTTGTTTTAATTTTTCGATTAGGTGTGAACCAAGCAAACATCACAAATTATTTTTACAACCAAACCTGTTCGTTAAGAAAATGTTAATTTACAATGTGATGCGAGATTAAATTTCCTCTCGAAATATCAGTTGTTTTTAGAATATTCGTTTAATTCCAACATTTCATTGTCCTAGATAATCGAGTTGACTTTGTTAAAATAGTAATTTGTTTGTAAATCAAACGATGGTACAAATTAAAACACCTGTAAAAATTATCAAACCTATGAAATATGCGAGGATCCTATAAAAAGAGAGGGCTGAAACAGGAACACAATTTAAAGGCGTTATATTTAAGGTACCATAAACCAATATTTTTGAGAGAAAAAAACCACAATTGATTTGGACCAAACTAGGTACACCAACACAAAGTCTTTTAAAAGAGTATCGATTAAATATTTCTTTCCTGCATCCATTTTATTTTGAAAAGGGGTGCCAGCAAATTCCGAAGAAAGATAATAAAATTCAGCCGATTGCAATACGCTCGTGTATTATAAAATAATGACAGGGTGGTTACATATGTTTAACCTTTACAATTCTTTGAATTTCCAGATTCCCCTACCCAGATTTTCCAAGAAAATATAATCCTGATCTATCTTTGGAAAAATGACTCAGCAATAATTTTAAATAGCAAAAAAGCTCCATAGTTGCAAACGCTAAACTATTTTATTTTAAATCACTTTAAAAATGCGAATAAAATATGTATAGCACTACTATTTGCGTAGAATAAAACTCAAAATTTATTATATAAACCCGCGGAAAATGGCGAAATACCATTATAAAAACTGCTAAATGAGATGCGCTTCGTAGCACTCAACAAGGCCACCTTCGCGTTGTTCAGTCGGATCACGCAGTAAATGACCCTGCGGAAACAAAACATAACTGACTACAGGAAAGTCCTGAAGTGGTTATTTTTACCTCTGTAATGCCTCCACCAGTTTCAATTCAAGGATCCCCCCTCCCGTACCATGATCATGGAAGGGTCAACTGGGTATACAGAATAAGATAGCGGACGCGTGCATGTGATGAGACAGCTGCCATGCACCTCACCGCATGACGTCACCAACAAGTTTCCTGTGCAGCCTGCCGACGACAATCAAGCTGATGAGAAAGACCCGAAGGTTTCTTGACTGACTCGTATTACCCACAGTGTGTGTTCACACACATACAAGAGGGTTGCATTGAACTAAAATAATTGGTTGACTTATTAGTTCCAAGAGAGCAATGATATACACACTAGTCATTTTTGAAAGAGAAAAAAGATAACATTTTTTAGATCAATTAGGGCATTACCCGTTTGAGAGACGTTGCACATTAACGGTCCAGGTCACTTATACGTAGTAGGATTTATTAGATAGCCTAGTGAATTTTTCAAAACGCAATTTAACAGAAACACTTCACTCCAATTTTTTTTTAGCTATTCCGTATCAATCAATGAATAATGCGTGCAATTAAATGTTGATGTCTATTCAATAACAATTGCCCTATTTACTTTCCCTGAAAATTTAAACTAATACACGTTCAAACAATAGGCCTACAACGTAGAAAACACATTCCATTTTTAAGTAGTTTGTCATAAATATTTTACCGTGTTATAATAAACGTAAAATATGGAAATAGATTGTTAGCTAAACAATCAGTAGGTCTACAATTTGAAATGAAGAAATATGATTTTTATAAATACGAGTAATATTTTGGCAGTTTTTTAGTCAATTTTTGTATTCGATCTCGGTAATAAAAGTAAACATTTCACATCACCAATTTTGTATAATATAGTTTGTGCCTACGCATACCGCGTACGTAATACGTGGGTCTTACTACGATTTAGAGAATAGAATATGACCCTAAACTATCTGATGCCTTTATTATAATTGTTGCATGCAAACATTTAAGTTACTTATAATAAAACATGACATTCATCAGATACATAATTTTTTTCCCATTTGATCATAAATGGCAGTGGTGTATGGGGGAAAATCACCACTGGAGTGCGTATATGCTCACACAATAGCTCTTTCAGTTATGGATAAACAGCTATAGCCTTGGCTGTTTATCTGTGTTTTGCTTACCATTGGACCAACTAAACTATAATTAACCATCCACTTCTAAGAATTTGGACTACCAACTGGGATCTGATGACAAGATAAGTTAATCAAGCAAGAAGATTTGGATGACTTAGTTCGTAACCTTAAGTTAATCAAAACGCAAGCAGATCTCCTTGGTTCCACGGTTACAGCCATGGAAATTCCTTGAAGCAGGAACTAAAATAACAATGTATCGACAACTTAATGAAATGTATTTCAAGTATTTCACTATGGAGGACCGTATAGGGAAGATATTAATGGCAAGAGGAAATAATTAGGCATTAAAGGCAATCCTAATGAATAGTGCATATTTAGTTATGCATCAAAGTTAAGCTTGGAAGCAGTTTTGATGCATAGTGTAAATAAATATCCATCAGTTGCTCTACTTCATGCCGCTGGCTTGAAATAAACGTATGAAAGTATGTCCAAGATTCTGAGTACAGTAAAGTAAGTACCAAGACTACTCGACATGTCTGCGGCGATCTTAAGGTTATTGGAATACTTAAAGGTCTACAGGAGTTTTTTCAAAAATAGTATTGTTTTCTATGTTTATGAGACAGTCAGGCAAAATACAATAATTATCTTGTGCTTCGGTGGGAAAGAGAAGCGAATATTTATCCGCAAGAAGTTTTCTAAATATATTCCATTGGTTGAACCAGAAAATGTTAATCCATCTTTAAATAAGAAGCTTCCTTTAATGAAGGATTTCGTTAAGGCCTTAGATAAATTGAAAGTGGATTCACCTATCTCAAAGACGTTTTCCCCTATATAACACATGCTATACTGAAAGAAGTAATTTTAATTGGGCCTCAATATAAGGACATTTCTGTGAGATGATATATAATATATATGAGACGAAGATACGGGATATTGAAAAGACAGCTTGACTTTCGTTTAGCAGTTGTGCGTGGCTATCTTGGAAACATGAAAGAGGACAATTACGAATCCCTGGCTTCAACTTTACTATGCTATAAATATCTGGGATGCCGAATGTCTTTGTAAATTTATTTTCTACATTCACATTTGGGTTTTTTCTCTGATAATTTGGGAGCTCTTGAGTGATGAGGAAGGAGAAAGCTTTCCTCAGGATATACCCACGATGAACAAGTTTTATAAATGTCGTTGGGATACCGCCATTCATTATAGGAGATAACTGTTTGTTTCTTAAGAGGGAATGCAAAAGAGACTGATTTTTTTTATTTGATTTTTTGTTAGTGTAATTACTCTGGACTCTTAACACTCTCAAAATGGAACGCATAAGGGCGAGGGTTTCTAAAAACGAGACTAACATACCATATTAGGACCACCATGCTCATGTTCGCAACGCTTAAGAGATAAAGAGTAAATCACCACTCTTTTGTGTATGACTAAACCAGTTGTTTAAATGAGCTACCCGACATAATAAAATAACTTTCTACATTGCTGCAGGAATCTTTGTGTCCAAGGAAGGCGGTGGTTTAACCTCCCCTAAAATACACTATATATTGATGCAAAATTATTTTTATTTCTTTATTGAAAAAAATGTCCACTCGTATGTATTTGTCAGAGTTATCTTTTCTTGACTATTTATTTACAACTTGGCAAATAATACAAGATATTTGGTTACAAAATGGATAAAGCATTTTTGTTTAAAAATGTGAGGTAAGGAGGTTTGTCACCGTTTTAGTATCTGGTAGCACTTTCAAAACAACCATGGCTCACTACCAATGATTGAAGGGATTTATTTAAACCCCAGCTTCTTACTTAGACCTACTATCTGGTTAGGTTATCAGTAAATATGATAATTACTCAATGGGAGAGGGATGAGGAAAGAAGTATTTTAAAGGGGTGACCTACCACCATTTGCGTGGAAGGAGAGTGGAAAAATCCACCCCTAAGTACACCCAATCAAGATTCAAACCTCCAACCTCCCAGTCTTCAGCAGGCCAGTATAATACAATGATGCCTTAAAACATAAGACCATTGACGCTGGTAATAAATATATATATTATTATTAATACTTATAAAATAATACTAATATAATAAATTTATATTAATATTGACAGAAAAACAACCTGTTTGACCAGAATCCTAGTAGTACTGTTTCCCCTGTCACCCCCCCTTCTACTCCTACGTGACGTGGGGGGTGACTGGAAACTTGAACCCCACAACACATGTCTAGGATAAGTCTAGATGGCTGTGTGACGAGACGAGCACTAACTACATAACGCCGCAAGCAAGCTCACGGTGACGCACATTAATTGAAGTGAAAGTAATAACCATGTCACACAAAGTCAAAGCATGAACGTTTAATTACAGCTTCTAACTACGTAATTATATTCCTTGTGATTGTTTGCAAGAAGCTCTTTTTATCTTTACAAGTATAATGGAACTGCGGTAGGACAGTTAAAATTTACTAGCGCCACTTCCATATATCCATAAATCAAATCCCAAGCATGCATATATGTCATGTTTGACAAATAATATCAATACAGATGGACACATTTTTGTATGTATGTTCTAAACCTTTGTTCCAACCACGATTTCACTATAACCGCAAAGATAAAAACATATACGCCTAAGTAAACCCGATACTTGAAGATTACTCCGAAAACAAGACACGTCAAATGGAAATTTACTAAATTAAATATTCTCATAGGATGAATTAATGCTCACATTTATCATGGGTTTTTATTTTATACACTCTTTACAGTTAATATACGATTTTATTTATAAGTGCGTCCTTGGCTGCTAACGGTTTTAAGTTTGTATTGTTCCTCATGACTTTCCCAAAATTTATATTAAAACGTAAATTCACCGAACAAATGCACTTAACGTCGGAAAAAGTAGTCTAAACTAGTATGAACCCAATATTTAAAAAAATTGAACAGTTTTTATGAGATTCTGTTCTCGTCCCAGTTGGCATTTTAGCGACACACTTGCGACATGGCTGTTGGCACGTGAAGCACTATAAAACGGTTTTTTCCCCTTCAGAGAAGAGATCTAGTACGGTGATTCACCTATTAAGTACTCATTAACTTTTGAAGGCCATATATGTAGAGTAGGGCCCTCAGATCCACGGGTAATATGTTCTTAGATCTACCGGGGTTACGCGAAACCGCGGATAATATCGAAATATTATATAACGTGATATTTATGTAACATACATAAAACGGTAAAATTTAATTGATAAATTATTTGCAGTAAGACATTACCAACATTAAATTACGTACATAATAATAACGCGTACTGTACACTACAGTGTACTTACTATTCTCCATTATTCTTGTTGAGACGATCACATTATGATGATGGCGGTGATATACTAGGGGCAAAGGTCATAAGGAGATTAAGTGGAGAGATGGTGTAGGCATTGTGACTTAAAACGATTTTGTTCTTTAATTTAAAATAAATACAATTGGGCAGCTGTAAACCACGGATATCTGAAACCACGGATACTGAATCAGCGGATACGAGGGCCCTACTATATTTATACATAGGCCTTACTCATTATATATATATATATATATATATATATACACACACACACACACACACATGAGTAAGGCCCATGTATACATTAATATATTTACTGTATATATGTGTGTGTGCTAATAAAAATCTACCTTTTTTATTTTACAGCTATACTTGACATGTTTTAAAGATTAACTATAAAGATAATGTTTGTTTTTTTGTCAGTACAAACTTTTTTCTCTCTCTTAACATTCCTCTATGTCTCTTGACTCTATTTATCTTATGCCAAATAGTTTCGCTCTAAGAAACTAGATTATTTAGCAAGTCCCCAAAAGAGGAAGAACATGTAACATAAACAAAACTTGTATCCTACATTAATTTTAATCAACACAAATAATATTGTGTTGTTCTTGAAATGTGTGTTCAAAGAAACAAAACATTTAACTACGCACACGAGTCTAGTTTTTTTAGGCTCCCAATAAAATAATGTTAACGGACCGTCTTAGCGCTTAACTGAAGTGAGACCGACCTAACTTATAGAGAACTCCAAATACCTCGTGTTCCACCTAATTTTCTAGCTCGCGATATCACATTTCATTCTCATTAGGAACCGCGATAATGGCCAAGTAGTCTAAGAAGTTCCTCGTATTGCCCTCTCATCATGCTAGAGCGGATGCAGTTCCTCTACAGCTACAGTAGCCCCGTGGCTTCTTTGGTGCTGCCTGACAGCTCACAGTTGACAGCTCACAGTTGACTTCTCACAGTCAACATTTAGATATAATTATACCTAAATCTTGACTCTCAGAAGTGATAGCTGCTAAATACATGTTTTTGCAAATCATAAGGTTCGGCGTAGGGATACATAGTTTGCTCTGGTAACTTTTCAAATCCTTCAGCTGTCAGTCAGCACAAAATAAGCATACTAATTCCTGCGCTAAAGATTTAATTATCTTTAACACACAAAAAAGAACTGCTGATGGAATGCAAACCAAAGCCTTTCAAACCCTCGTATGAGACAGAGACAACAGCCCAGCGATCATGAACTTGACCGGAACTAGTGTAGTTTACTCGAGTGATCCGAGCGAAATACCGGATATTCGTGATGTAAAATAGTCCATGTGTGAAAGAAGACATCTCGTCGACAGCAAAAGGAGGACGACGAGAAGAGGGGCCATGGCAGACGGGCGGATCAATATTGAGCTCCAGCGATTCCGCCGCACGTGCAAGGCGACACGTGTCCTGCCGCACAGTTTTGAGCTGGTCTTTACAAATACAGCCCCGCAGAGTAACACCAAGAATACACAAGATAGTGAGAGATGCCCGGGTTGTTAGAATGGTATTAAAAATAAATATTCAATCAGAATGTTAACAACGTATAAAACTTCTTTTTTTTCACAAGCTTCATGTCTATTGTAGGATCGACTTCTCTTCTTTATCTAAGATAAAAATTAATATTTTCCCATCACATCTTACAAACCGGTCGGGCTTTACGCATATAGGTCTATATTAAGTGCAAAGTCTGGTTGTAACGAGGAAGCTAGAATTTAGAAGAAATGTACCCGAATTTGCGTGGAGAGAGAGAGAGAGAGAGAGTGGGGAAAAACATTTTAAGAAAGACCAGCCTCAGTACACCTGACCGGAACTAAATATCCGACCTGTCCATCACACCAAACTAGATGAACCCTACATTTAGTTCGCGTGCCCATCAATGCGGGATTTATACAATTAAATCTTTGGTCGATGTTAAAACTGAAATTACAGCCATTGTTAAGTAAAATAGACTAAAATTCTAGACGCTTAAAAAAAACAAGTACTGAGTACTAACTAGCTTTTTAATCATCATACAGAAACTGATGTTTTAACAAAACAATATTTAACTTATAAATGCAACACACTTTCTCAATTTATGCTTTACTTATCTAAACCTTGACCACTCAAACCCTTTAATTTTTTATTAAAAATCTACAATAAAATAGTACTAAACTTTTTTAAGAGAGAGAGAGAGAGTGGGGAAAAACATTTTAAGAAAGACCAGCCTCAGTACACCTGACCGGAACTAAATATCCGACCTGTCCATCACACCAAACTAGATGAACCCTACATTTAGTTCGCGTGCCCATCAATGCGGGATTTATACAATTAAATCTTTGGTCGATGTTAAAACTGAAATTACAGCCATTGTTAAGTAAAATAGACTAAAATTCTAGACGCTTAAAAAAAACAAGTACTGAGTACTAACTAGCTTTTTAATCATCATACAGAAACTGATGTTTTAACAAAACAATATTTAACTTATAAATGCAACACACTTTCTCAATTTATGCTTTACTTATCTAAACCTTGACCACTCAAACCCTTTAATTTTTTATTAAAAATCTACAATAAAATAGTACTAAACTTTTTTAATGTTTCGTTTAACACCATCGTAAATAATATATTAGAAATGTATGGAACCAGATACTATAAGAAGCACTGGTAAAAAAAAAAAATGGGTAGAGAAAGAAAGAAAGAAACCTTCCACTATTAGTAATGCTGGTCTCTAAAAAAACACCAGTTGCTGATACAGTGGGCTAGACATGAAGAAGAATATTCTGAGAAGACAACCAACTAGGAATAATCTTTACTCAATCTCAATTTTAATGAAACCCGCTTCGGTGGCCGCATGGTATAAGGCACTACTCTCGCTTCACACTAGAATGCCGATGACGAGGAGATCGAGGTTCGAATCTCGGTCATGTGTAATAAGGGTGGTTTCTCCGAGATGGTTTTATACTCTCCCTCCATGAAAATGCGGCAAACTTACTCAAAATATAACCTTCATAATCCCTAACACCATGGCGTAATTATTACTTAAGCGGATTACCCGAACGCGTAGTAAAACACGGTGATAAGCAAAATTAATAGTTTTAAGTATACAGTAATTATATAAATCAGTAGGCTAATGCAAGCATTAGTTCACAATACAACTTGTAATATAATCCATAACTACTTTTCAAGATAATTTTTATAAAGTCTTAATGCTGTTAAGGGCATTACTTTTTAATCAATACAACACTCCCACTAATTTTATCTTGCATACAGCAGCAAAATTTTGATTTATATAATCAAATTAGTTAATCGATTTTAGAATAATAAATACATCGCAAAAAGAGTATTTAGAAATGGAAAAATGAACAAAACAAATTACGTTTTAAGCCTTGTATAAACCCCAATTTTCGTAAAGATGAAAATATTTAACAGATAGAAAAAGTGAAAAGATATACTTTCACATATTCATACGTCAAGTCGTGATATCTGCAGATAACATAAGTTACTACTAATCATTAGTGTTGTTTAATAGGTAATGATAATATAAAAAGTGACACATGCAAGTACAGATGAGCATGGAGTATAAAAGTGTATTTTATATAGCACCACATCTTATTAACTGTTCGGGTTATACGCTTATGTACTAATTAAGCTTAGTGGATTTAGGGATTAAGAAGGTTATATTTGAATAATGTGTCCCCGCATTTGCGTGGAGGAAAAGTGGAAAAGCACTTATGGAAAAAAAAACTCAATACATCCGACTGAGATTCGAACCTTCGAATCTCACCGTCATCGGCAGTTTAGTGTACTGCGAGTGTATTATTATTATTATACAATGAGGCCACTGAAGCGGGTCTCACGAAATTTGTTAAAATAGTTTTTAAACTATCTGGTATTTATATAGCGTTCTTAATATACCTTAAAATGTTTCATAACATTTTTCTAAGTAAACGTTACCGTTATTTAATATTGAAAACAAACTAAAAAGAAACATTAAAAAGTCGGCTGTGGTTAACAAATTCATTGAAACACTATTCATTCGATGAATTTTATTGGATAAAACAGAACTACACTTTCCAAACAGTTGACAAGATGAAACATGATTAAGCACACGGGTGTGTGTGTGTGTGTGTGAAAAGAATTGATATTGTTTAAGGATGTTAAAGAAACAAAAAATTAGGGCTAGAGTTTGCGGGGAAGCCACATCCCCTCTCACCCCTCATTAAGCCCAGCCAGATGTGGGGGAACACACAGTTCGCGCGAACCAGGTATTCCAAGAAGTCTGATGACGTGTACGAGGAGAGGGGGAAGGGGTTGTATATTTGAGTTGGCGTCGTGGAGTAACGTTATTTCCAGCGAGACCAGAAAGAGAGATACGGGGGCGAGGGCCCCCCCGACGTTAATAAATCCACTCACTCAATCTCCTGGTGTGCCTTCCAAGTCCCCCCACTCACCCACCCCCAAGCACCCTTGTGACTGTGATCAATATACGCGCGCTGTGCTCAGTCGCCTCCACATATCAGCGTTCTATCCACACCTGAATGAGAGGCGAGCCTTCCGGGGTTATCAACACCAAGAGGAAAGTATACAACTACGCCGCAGAACAACCCTCCACTACGGCCACCATTCCCCGCACATCCCTTTCCTATTTTTTATCTCTCCAAATCGGTACTCTTTATAGAGTTTGACGCGATATAAATCTTGTAGCCTTACGTATGGCATCGTGTGCGATATTTATATTATGCGCACACTTCGGTGGTCACACGGTCTAAGTGCCAGTTCATAGTCAGACTTAGTACGCCTCAAGTGCGACGCTATACTAAATACAAGACAAAACCTACCTGTACTTACCTACTGTACCTACCGTCCTGTACTTAGTATAGCACCGCACTCGAGGCGTACTAAGACTGACTACGAAAGTGGCCTCAGGCCTCTAAGGCATCGCCCTCGCAATAGCCTGGATTGTCGAAAAGGAGAGATCGGTGCCCCCTACACGGTATAGTACTATGCCTCAATACAAATGCGGGCAAATTTCCGCTAATATTTACCTTCCTCATTCCTACAACATAAATGCATTAATAATAATATTTAGCACCGCGTCTTACTACCCGTTCGGGTTATACGCTTAAGTACTAATTACGCTAATGGATTAGGAATTGGGAAGGTTGAATCAGAGGAAATGAACCTGCATTTGCGTGGAGGGAGAGTGGAAAACCATTTAGGAAAAACCACTCCAGTTCACCCGACCGAGATTCGAACCTCGATCTCCCCGTCCTCGGCAGTCAAGCTCAACACTACAAGCGCGTTAGCCAACTACGCCACTGAGGTGGGTACATAAATGTAATTGATACATATGTGACTAGCCCAAACGGGTACTGAGACGCACCGGAAAAAAAAAATTGTCCAGATAGAAACGTAAGTTTAAATGGACACAGCCCCCTTCGGTGGCCGAATGGTCTAAGGCGTCACTTTCATGATAGACTAAATTGCTAAAAACGGGGAGATCGGGGTTCGATCACTGTCGAGTGCACTGAGGGTGTTTTTACATTGTTTAAGGTTCCGTGAATACAAATCAAATGAGAAACTGCGTCCGAAAGGTTTTCCTTACTCATGCGCCACTACGGCCTGCTCTAAGAACAAAGTTACAACTGAAATGTAAAAACGCGCGCGGACAGCCTTACAAGTGAAAGGTTTCCTTATCTATCTTTGATGTGGAACAATGCCGCTACAGCCAACTAACGAGAAAACGTTGAGGGAGAGCGTTAAAACAATCGCGCGTTGACCGTGTGAAGGATCCATTTGGTAATAACAAATTTACTGCAGTAAAATGCTTCAATACATATGATTTCATGAGAAGTTTTTGACATTGTGAATTTATATTTAAATTAATTTGTCATTCTAAATGACAAATTTTGGTCCTAAATAATATTTTAAAAGTTTAAAATATTGTTATAAAACTATACACTTATTTTGGAGCCGGAATCGGTAAAAATGTACCAATTCTGGTTGTCCTCCACCTCCACCAAAAGCTGCTTCTGATCAGTCTCCACAGCCCTGGTTACATGCTTATTTTAGAATATTTTTATTTAATGCTTATTTATGAATGCTATTGGTTTGAATTTATATCTTAAGTTTCAGATTAATTTATTATAACCGTTTATTTAATAATAATAATAATAACAATAATACTTATCACCACGTCTTATTACCCGTGCACGTTATACGCTTAAGTTATAATTACGCTAATGGGCTAGGAACTGGGAAGGTTGAATATAGAGGAAGTGAACTCGCATTTGCGTGGAGGGAGAGTGGAAAACCATTCAGGAAAAATAATTCAACCAAGCGAGATTCGAACCTCGATCTCCACGTACTCAGGAGTCTAGCTTAACACAAAACTAGCGCATTAGCTAATTACGCCACCGAGGCGGGTCAAATTATTTAACGAATTTTTTTAAAAAAACTCCGTTTTTAATATAAAACACCAGATTTTTGCTAACGATGTTGTTTTCTAATTGATGTTCCATTACTGACAGAGACATTAATATTTTTAATTAGATGTATAACCCTAACGTTAATTTCCAAAGGTCACACCTAAAATATATTTTTCAAGAAGTTAAAACGAACTCCCATATGAAAACTACCCCCGCCCTCCCTCGATGGTAGTGGTCACTTCCCGCCAAGCTGCGCGGACGCCCCTCACAACAGATTAATGTGAAAATGTCGAGAATCCAGCGGGAGCGTTCCAGAGAATGCCAGCTAAAACAGTGGGTACTTGAGGGAAAGGGAGGAGGAGGGAAGGTGACGCCATCCAACGGGGAGTATCGATTATCACCGCATCCAGCACGTGATGTAACAACCTGGCCACGACATGCGGCAATCGTAACCCACGACTCATCCCCCCTCCCCCTTTTCCAATGGTCCAGCTTCTCGGCTAGAGAAAATACGCTGTCCTGTCCGAATAAAAACAAAAAGGCTAGGGAACATTATTGTTCTCGCAATGGGGTCATCAGCACCTGGAATTGAGCTTACAGTGAACTCCTTATCACATGCACATCTCGTATTATCGCACTGCGTCATGATTGGAGAGTATTACCTCTATTTTGCCGGAATTCGAATCAACAAAGTCTCTCAAAGTTGATTTGATAAATTATGTCATAACACCATATGAATAAGCTACGTAAATAATATATAAATACATAGATACGTGCTTAAATATTTATGCTATCATGTTTTGGACTTGTGCCTCAATATCGATGATCATACAAATACGAAAGAGTAAAATAAATAAAACCTTTTTTGTCAAACAGGCACAACCCTCTTGTTATTAAAAAACAACTACGATGTAAGTACACAACTCCTCGTTTACATGACATTTCTATATTTATACAAAACGCTATTTTGCTGCCAACAAGTTTCTAGCCTGGTGAATTTTTTTTTTAAAGTCTGATCGACGAAATAAAATAATAAAAGTCAGACTTAAAATATACTTGAAACCAAAAGTAAGACTCAAAAGACTCCAAATTTTATGAATTGCCTAACTAACTTGAGAAATAATTTGTCATAACTTAATATCATCAAAAGATTCTAGTATCAAATTTTTATTTTTTAATTATTTAAAAATAGTTTATGGCAATTAAATGACAGAAATGCAAGTAATTCATTTAAATAACGTTCTAATTTGATAATAGACAAACCGAATACAAAATGATTACGGTCAATTCATTACAATTTGCAATATGTAATGCTTTATGACATAAGATGAGGGTCAATCGACAGCAAAAAAACAAACATGGAGATCTCAATCTAATCTTTCTGCATATTTAGATTTGTAATGAGGCTCACAAAATGAATTTGGGCAATTGAGCGCATCGGCAATAATTCACCGATTGGGACACCTACAATTTAATTTTCAAAGAAAAGCTTTTTAGCAAATACAAAAAAATATAATACAAACATGTTATTTTGCGATGAATAATGATACAACTTTTCTATACAATTAGTGCTATTTTTGTAGTAATGATTATCTCTATTAAAAGTCACAAATGCAGATCACATGACTTGACATGAAAATTGAACTATATCTACGCTTGATTACAGTATTATGGCTATGTATAGTGAATTGATGAAAAAGTTTTATGACTCTTAGTTGAACAAGGGTCCAACCAAAAAAAAGTTTAAAACCGCAAAAGTTTCCAGTTATTAGAAACAAAATGTTTATGAAAATGTTGATAAATTATATTAAGGATTATTTTTATATTTAAATGTTTGTGTCGCAGCGACCAAAACGTCAGACTGTCGCCGGCCTAATACGAGAGATCTTAATCTTAAGAGTGGTACATTTTGACCTTGCAGAGAATATAATTATATAGTCCGTGACCCTTAACTCACAAGGCAGATGCTTCACAGACTTAAGATATCGGACCTGCATTAAATTATTATTGTAAAAGCCTTGGTGCGAACCGGGAATACCAACCAGTCAGGCTTGACAAGTGTGCCAAGGACGACATTTGGCAACAGCGCTTCCATCGTCGCGGGCAGGCACAACGCAGATTACACCGAGCATAACTTTCAAACGTGATTGACATTGACTCAACAAGTCTTGTTTACGTTTCCATACTCCGTGGCATTGATATAAAATTCATTTTTGCGGTCTAGGGTTAATTAAGTTAGATATTTTTACTTTCTCGCACCGCTCGGGTAGAGAAATTATTGTGATCATTGAAAAAAAAATCGAACTCAAAATTGTTTATAGATGTCAAAGTGTCATGGCACCCTGAACCCGATAAAGTATTTATTTAAATATCGTCTGTCCGTCTGCTACTGGGGCTAGAGCTGAAACAATTTTACCGATAGCACTGAAGCTTAGTATTTAGGGTTTTTATAAGGTTCCTCATAGGGGATTTTTGGAATTGTCTGACCAACCCTAGAATTAAAGGTAATTTATTGGGCGAAAAGAAAAAATTATATTTCTCATTATATACGCTACCTAACAATTTTGATTAGATTACATCTTTTTGTTTGTTAAAGTTTACACAATTCCGAACACTTTTCAAGTGGCCAATTCTACTTGTTTTGTCATGAAATATATAAAATGACACGTTAGCCAAACAATAATAGTAAAATATTGCTTGTTCCTCTGGTGACAGGACTAACCACTCAACCCAGAAGGCTGGTATTGGTTCATCTCAATAATCGGTTCCTTATGTTTGACTGTATCGAAGTTCAAGGTTCTGGACAATTACTAGACTTCACAACCGTATCACAATCGTTCCTGGTAGCTCAGATAGCGACGAGTTAAGTGCTTTTACCTGTCTCGGTGGAATTTCAACTCGGCAATTAGGTCTTGGCACAAGCATCGCCTCAAAGAAGCGAGAAGAGGAAATAACACAATAAAACAACTTCAAAAGATATTGCTTTATGTTCAACTTTACAGGCCGATGAGCAAGCAAATGCGTAATTTCTATTTACATTAATATAAATGATCTCGTTGACAATTATTATATGGACATGAACTAACAATTAACGATAATATGTGTAGGTAGATCTGTTTGAAAAGAACGGATAAAAAAAAAGGAGCAAATCCCGAATAATCAAGTTTTAGAGTGCATCTGAATTTACGTGGATATAGGGTAGTAAGGTGAAGTGATGAGTAACATTTGAAATCCTCCCCCACCTCCACTTAATGCATCCGACCAAAATTCTAACCTTGACCTCCAGGTCACCGGAGATCCAGGGACAGGGACAGAGGACAAACAAAATGGTAAAATTAACTTTTTTGGGTTCGTATTAAAAAAAACGCAAAGATTCGTCATAATCTTGGTAATTGTGAAAAAAATCTATCTTGATATGAGAAGGTAAGAACTGTGGAGGTAAAAGGGATGGGTGAGAGCACCTTTAAATTCAGTTAAATCTTGCATAGGTGAGTACGCGGACTTAGTCGGGCTCATCTAGTATGCTTTTACGATGACGGGGAAGTCAGGATTAGAATCTCGACCAAGTGTACTGATGCCAGAGTTTTTTTCCTTAAAACGATTTTCCAATCTTCCTCCATGCAGACGTGGATACATTTCCCCTATATTCTTCTTCATCTCTGCTCCCATTAGCATAATTAAAATGCGTCCATCCCGGGCGGGTTGTTGGTGGTAAGGTATCATGGTAGTTTGGAACAATGAGGAGCACGCTGGGTAACGACACACACACACACACACAAACACACACAAAAACACACAAACAAACACACATAAACACACACAAACAAACACACAAACAAAAACACACACACACAAAGCACGTGTGTGGGAAAGTACAGGAAATCTCGCGTTCCGGCCGCCTGACTCAAGTCTCTCAGTTGAATGTTGAAAACGAACAAGCTAAGGGCTCGATTTTGGCAACAAACGGGTCGAAGCGTTTGACACTTTAATAACGTAGCTGATGATACGATAGTCTCATAAAATTAACATATTACGCTCTTGGGGGGGTTTCGGAAAAGAAATAGCTCGATACAGTGTTGACACTATTTTCTCCCTGTGTTTGCCAATAAACTTAAGTTTAAGTATATATGAATTATATATTTTTTTAATATACTTTACTCGAGTGTGGTCGGCATTAAAAACTATATGAATTAAGCCTGATGATAAAATAATCATAGGGATGAAAGGGAAGTGGAGTAAGAAAAGTATCCAAATCTATTCTGTTCTATATCACTGGTGGTTTTGGCATTTCCGGTAAAGACATCAGCCCAGTCTCAGCTTTATACGCATTTAACTGATGAAAACACAATAAAATCCTTTTACTTAACTTATTCCCAATTTATTTTAAAATTAACTTGATGGCAGATGGGACAAAAGCAACGCGATGCACCGCATTCACTGTAAGATAACATTAATGTGAGGAGCATTTTCAGAATTTTGAGCCTAATTGTGATAGGCCTAACAGTTCAAGTTTTCGAGGTTTTATTCCGAAAGTATTCAAACATAATGGTTCAAAATGTATCTTGCTTTAAAACAAGCTTTTTTTTTTCCAAAGCGTGTAAATATTTTTTTAAACTCATTCTTTTGTAGCTTTAATTTTAGATAAAATAGCAGTACAATTTTGTTGTTCATTTTTATTGAAAACAATTTTTTAGACTTTTTTTAGTGTCGTAGAATGCCAGTTTTTTGGTTACTTTGTAAAATCAGTGGCATTCCCTCGTTTCCCAGGCCATTATTTACTGGCGTAGAGCAGAAAGATCAATGTACTCACCTTGACAGGTGCCCCGAAGAACGGCCCGCCAACCACCTCCGCCTCCCGCTCCGCCTGCAAGGACATCTGCGCGCGGGCCTGCCGCTCCCGTTCCCGCAGTCTGTCCCGCTCCACGCTGGAACAAACAAATCCACGTCATTCTCTAATATACCTCCTGACCCGTTGCATGGATTGGAACCTTGTATGCCACTCGCCTTTGTACCTCTCTTTGCACGGGACCGAACCTCGTCCCTCGCCTGACTGCCCTCCTTTATATGTTTCACTATGTCTGCCTCCCTAGGTCAAAATCTTGCTAGTCACATGCCCACTCTTATATACACTCGGTCACCAGTAAAAAAATTGTTTCGAATGCAATCTAACCAGCTATATATTTCCATTAAATGCATTATAAGGAACACTAATAAATTTAATACAAATATCTCTAGTATTTTTAAATAAAAAACTATAGATGTGGTACATTACACACACAAAATTTTGGAATTGAAAAATAAATTTTGTGATCAAATTAGACCATATCAAAAACGCCCTAAGACTCATACATTTCTCCGTGAGAGTAGGGCTGTTATAATCTACGGGGAAGTCAATTTAAATTAATATGATAACAAGTTTATCTCTAAGTAATATTTGCAAGGTTTGTATTGGCGTTATTCAACCGGTGTGCCGCGAAGGGGCAGCTGGTGTGCCGCGGGAAGATTAAAAATACGAAAAAAATAAATTGAGGCATAAAAAGAATAAAATTATTATAATTTTAGCTATTGAATTTTTAAACACAATCTTAATACTAATTATTAAATGATAAAATCCCTCCTTAAAACATTGATAGTGTGCCCTGATTATTTAGCGCTTAATTCAGTGTGCAGTGGGTTGAAAATTTTTGAAAATGTTGAAAATCACTGGTTTAGGTAAAGAGAGTTTTTTTATCCGCGTCTAATTGCCCGTTCAAGCGCATGTATATTCACTACACTATTGTGTTAGGAATGATTTTAGTTAAATTTAGAGAAAGTGTACCCACGTTTGCACGGAGAGTGGAAAGCCATTTAGGACGTCAGTCCACCCGACCAGGATTCTATCCTCGATCTCCCTGTTATCGATAATCAAGTTTATTCTTTCACCTGTGACAAGACGTGTATTAATCACAACTTGTGAATGTGAGGAATGCCAGACCTCCACCGTGGTTCGAATTCCACATTAAAGTGTAGGTCCTCCATTTCATCTCACATTCACCCTACACATTAGCGTAAGTGCGTATAACACGAACGGGTAGTAAGACACGGTGATGATAATAATAATAGTCAAGTTTATTACGAGAGTGACGCTATCTATACCCATTTGACGACCGAAGTGGGTTTGATATAGGAAACGACTGTGTGTCGTGCATAGTAATTTTATTTTAAATAATTATAAATTATAATTTGTTCACACACCCTGAACTATTTGTTTTCATCAGAATACCAAACAATGGTGGATTATAATAAATAAATACATAATGTAACTTAGTGGTCTAACTAGTTGATGATACAAACATTCGTAACCGGCCGTAAAGAATGTCTCTAATGACAAATACCAGAGCATTTTTCTATCGATTTTTATCTGCTTTAGTGAGAATTTCACAAAGGGGTCACTGGAGAGAAAATAATAAATTATCTGCCCTATAGTGTGTTAGTACGTTTTAAGGGGAAAAAGCTGTTTTTCCTTTGAATAGGAAATACATATCATCCCTGTTCTACCACTCAAAGGGTAATGTATGCATAAAAATAAATACACAAAAACAAATAAATCGATACTGTCTAGCCTATTTAGTATTATTATTATTCTAGTACACACACATCAAATTGGAAAACATTTGACTGGCGGGGCAATAGAAACTATCCAAACTTTATAGCACTTATATTTATGCATTTATTAAAACTTCATTTCCTTAAAACAGTGCCAATGCAACCACTCTTGATAAATATTGGTTTGTGCCCTAAACATATAATTGTAGTCGAGTACTACGACCTAGTATTACAAAAGCTACTGATACCACCATTACAAAATGAAAATGTCTAGTTAGTTAAACTTGCTTCAACAGTATCCCGAGTCGGCAGGCACGAAGATTAAACGTCAAGCTTGTCTAGAATAATTTTACGGTAAGGTCGGGGTTCTAATCCCGATCGGATGTAAATAGATGTTCTAAATAGTTTCTCCCGTTGCACCAATGCGGATAGCCCAAACGGGTAGTAGGGCTCAGTGCTGCTAAATAAATAAGTTTCAGAGCAAAATATGGTTAGATTGTAATCAATAAAAAAAAATTCTGCATATTTATTTATAAACCTCAATAGCCTGTGTTATAACTTATGACTTATTAGAGATCAACTTTAAATAGATGGTAACTCAATCCGATTATAATCGTTAACCTAACTACATCTGATTGGCAAACCTTAATATAGAATTAAACTTGACCTCTAATCGTGACTCTACCAATTTAAAATATCACCTGGGATCAAATGACCTTTACATAGATGGGCGGAGAAAATTGCAATAAATGAGGTTCCTGAAGTTTTGCAACACTTTGATATGAGCAAATTCATACTTTTTAATCTTGTACAAGACTAAAGCAATGTTGCTAATACTTTTAAAATTACAAAAACAAATTCAAGAGGTTTTTTATTTTATAAAAATACAATTTTATAACCAAGACTGTTTGCTATCTTCGTTTTGTGTAGTCATTTTAAAAACATAAATTACATTTTTAAGGTTAAATTCTCAAACATAATATACTTAGGTGTTATGTTAATTTTTTAAACCAACCTTTGATTAACTTTAAAAAAGTATCTTATTTGTTTAAACACACCCTTAATATTACCTGGAATAAGGCCTCATAACATCAAGCGGTAGTTTTAAGTAAGGGGCCATTCACAATGTTAATGTGTTCTTTGAAGTTTTAAGTCTTAGGTAGTCAACTATTGAACAAATAAAGTATTACTTTTCTAAAACTAATAAGCGAATAAATGCAATGTCATAACTTGCAGGATTTAGTAATCAAAAGCATGCAAGGATGACTTAAGCCTAAGTAATCGTCACTATCAATTGTTTCACATCAACAGTTGTGCATGTACATCAAGTGATGTTTTTAAAACCGAGATTGTTTTGTCCACTAGTACAACACAGTGTATTGACATAAACATTAACTCAGGGGAAGACACCCCTCTTTTGGTGGTACATAACCACGAATTTTATACCTTTTCGGGGAAAGGGGCCGGGAAGGACGCCAGTTGTGTGGGGGGTTTAATTCGAAGTGTTTTACATACTCAACTGCCGAGTTAACTTGTGAGGAGAATATCCTACGGCTTGAGTCCCTGTTCGGTATGGAGGAGGGAGCCTCCCAAACCCTCTTGAAAGTCTGAGTTATATAACAACCGCGTATAGTAAAGCAGCCGTGTGATATACACTAGTCAAAGTTATATAAAAAAGATAGGTCAGGGCGCAGAACTGATTAGTAGGGACACTGACAGAACGAGGACATTTTTTTCCAACTTGTTCAAAAAACCTTCATCACATTTATACACTCTTTTGGTAACTAACCTATTTCATTAAACAAAATTAAAACGAATCTCACATTTATTTGTCGCTGCCTAGCCCATCCCACAAACCCATCCTGACAAGTAGGCCCACAGGTTGGGGGAGTAGCGAAAGCAATATAAACTTCTAGCTAAGACAGTAACAGTTATAGAATGACAACATTAAAAAATTAATACTTAGCAACATAATTATATCACTAATTTAAGTCATGAGATGTTGTGATAAGTAAAATTACGCCAAGTAGCCTCAAATTTACCAATTTTTGTTTTTAATTCAAATATTCCAAAACTAACATATATATATATATATATATATATATGATAATAGGTATAACTTGTGTGAAGTAATATAATTATTTTAAATTTACACTTCAGTATTAAAACTGATTAATAATCACTGTTCCATATCTATACTAGTAATATTATAAAGAGGAAAGATTTGATTTTTTGTTTTTTCTTTGTAATGGATAAACTCAAAAACTACTGGACCGATTTTAAAAATTCTTACACCAATATAAAGCTACATTATCAGTGAGTAACATAGGCTATATTTTATTTTGAAAATTTAATTTTTTCTTCATAAAAATGTCGATAGTCACTCATATTTTATGGTAGAGTCTATGATTCTTCAATATTTGTGTTGAAAATAATAATGCGGGGGGGAGGGGGAAGGGTCTAGTTATTTATAAGTTTACTTGTGTAGGGAATGCGAAAATAAGTTAGGGTTTTAGCAGTTTTTATATCAAAATATTTTTATGGTTAAAATTAATCAAATATTGCTTTAGTACAAAGATAGAGTTTAATTTTCTTCATTTGGTGACCTCAACAGTTGTTTAATCTCTGTCAAGAGTGTCCTGGAAATAAATGACAACTTTTTCTTTTCATTTAAAAAGTTTATCCCTTATGCCAGACAGATATCCAAAGACATGGTCAGCGAACGCACGAGAAAGTATCGAGTTTACATCCATTTGTTATAATGACGAGTTTGATTGGAAACCATCTCAAATTTGGTTGGTTTAGACTTGAGTACCTACTATATCAAACTTATATATCAGACTTTCCAAATCATCACATTGTCGGTCTAAGAAGTTACAAATGTATTTAGTCGTATAGAAATAGGAAGAGCCCTTAGGGCATATATATTAGGGTAGTCGACAAGGGCAAAAGCACCCTATCATAGTATTCAAATTAGACACCATCTATCAAAATTGGCAGATAAAGAGAAAATGACTTGACGCATGAATAGATGAACTTAAATCTACAGTGATTATGATGGGAAGAAACATGTTTTACAGTAATATAAGTTACTAAAACAGTTTTCATATTATATTCATACGTCAAGTCATGTTACAGTACCTGCAGCTTTCACAATATATGTTATTAATACTTGTAAAATAATATGAATAATATAGGAAGTGTTTCAATTTCGATTGGACCTGAAATTGATTGGGTTCAGTCTGGAAAGATACTTTTGTTTTTAGAATTCTATGTACACTCAGTTTACCCTGACAGGGTTTGCTGGCCTTATATTATAATATATTCTATACCGACTTGGAACCAAGCAAGAAAAGCTTACTACCTTTTATTGTAAACCGAGTGTAAAAAAAAACAGGCGCTTAAAATACAAGTGTCGCTATAGCGAGTAGGCCCACATTGAAATTTTATTCAAAAATCAATCTCACTATCCTAAATAGTAATTAATGTAGACTCTACCAGGATACAAACCAAAGTATTTTGTGGAGGTGAAGGCATTATATTTAAAAATCTAAAGTACTAAGCTTTAATAACATTGGTCAAGTAGGCTAATTTTTTTATGAGAAATTAATAATTAATGATTGATTGTTACTCTAACATAATACCAGGATATTATTTTTTGTGTAATATCCCAAAATTGGATCGTACAATAATGTACAAGTGGTGAAACTATATAATTATAGCCTTTAGTACACGTAGTATCCAAATCGTAAAGTTGACAACGTTGGATCAACACGCGAGAGAAGAGAACGAGCAACAATATGGCAGAGCACAAAACGAAAGGGGAATGGGGAAAGAAGGAAAAAAGAGTGGATAGAAGACTGGGGAAGAGATAGACTGAAAGGAATACAAAAATAAGTAAATCAACACCGAATGGCCCCCCGTAGGCTAAAAGTCATAGCCAGCTTGTGAACAAATGACAAGATAACGGAGTTGACACAACTCATTACGCTGCGATCTAACCATCGCGGCGTGCAGGCGGACAAGGGTGTCGGTCCGCAATAAACTGAATCACCAATGACGTAGAGGTTGAAATCCCAATCACTTCATTTTCCTACCTAGCCCTTAGTTTAAGAATTTAGAAGTCAGGGTGTTAACAGAATTAATTATTGTGAACAATGGCGCACCCACAGGGGAAGTAAGCGGAGCGTTTGCACCCCATAATACCCCTAATATCGTTGGAAATTATAATTAAAGGTTTAAACATACGAGTGGGAAACTATGTCGTTTTCATAAGCAGCATTTTAAAAGGAAGATAACTACTTGTTATTAAAAAGGTGTGCCTTTACACACGTTAAAAGAGCACCTAAAATTTGCAATTCGAAAAAAAGAATACCAACTTGTTTGTTCAAACAACATAAAAGTGCATGGATAGAAAAAATATATAATTTAAGTTAAGTTGTTTGCAAAGATTTTCTTCTAAATTATCATCCGAGAGGAAAAATTAGCATCGCACAATGATTACAAAAATGTGTGAACACTTTATTTCTAATGTATCGTGCATTGAAATAAGGTGAAGATGAATGGAACGCGAGAAAATGGCATTGTTTTTTTTTCACTTTTTAAAATAACTCCTTTTGGCCAAAGTAAATAAAATAGTGCATCAGTAGAATTTAATTTTCTTTTTTCACATAGTGATATCAACAGTTCTAGAAGAGAAAAATGTGTCATTAAATTTCAGGACAACATTGATAGAGAGTCAAGATTGTTGAGGTAACCATGTGAAGAAAATTAAACTATGTTTCTACGGGAGCAATTTTTTATTTATTTTGTCCAAAACATGTTATGGTAAAAAAAAATGCAAAAACACTTACCTTTTCTCGCTTCCCCTATACTCCCACCTTTATAGTTCGTGATAGTATGTGTTGACTACCTTTACATTGTTAATTTATGTAGCGAAATGTCTCCACAAGCGAACATGAATGTGTTAAAGGGCCGTAGCCTGAACATTTGCTTGTTGAGAGAGTGGTGGTAAGGGGGATATGGAGGTTAGTGCTTATAATAGAAACTGTGCGCACTAATTGTGCTTCAAAGTATAATTCACTAGTTTATTAGTTCCAGAGGTAATGTTAATTTATATTTAAATTTAATTTAAAATTCTCAAAATCTTATTTGTATGCGTAAATAATGCTAGTATTATCGAAATCGACGTATTTTGCAAGAAATAAAATATTCGTCTTTTAATTAATGTAGAATTAATAATTTATATTAATTATTGTTAGATTTCAAGAAGGGGGAATGGGCCAACTCTCACCCAGCTACGGTCCTGGTACGTAATTTAAGTCCCGTAGTCAGTCATCACAAGGTATACGCTGGGCGCTATTTTATAACAAAAAAGTGTTAGCAGTTCGCGTTTTAATTCCTGCAATGTTTACTAAAGTTTGCGCCAGACGTTTAGTTCCGGTACTTTAATAATAGTATGTTTGCCTTGTGCATTATAATAATCCCCATAGTTATCTACACAATAGAACTAGCGCTTGTCCATTACAGTTCCATTTGGCGGTCAATATAATAATTATGGTTATTTTCACAAGTGTTTGAAGGAAACACGTTATGAACAGCCAGCAACGGCCGGATTACTTTTCATTAGGGGTGTACCGATGAATCGTTATCAGGCGATTATTAGTGCATCGGCAATTAATCGTAATCGTAGATTATTATGTCGATTAATCGTCTGTTTCAAGTAAAACTTCAAGCAAAATTTTCTGGTTAAGAGTTTGTTGGGGGGGAAAACCCCACAAAAACCAATAACATATAAACTGCACTGCATTTGGGCTCTGGGCTATGCAAAAACTACATAACCAGATAAAGAAATATTAGTTCATATCGTTGATAAAACTAAAAATCTAGTTCCAACTTTAACCCGCCTCGGTGGCGTAGTTGGCTAACGCACTAGTCGTGTTAAGCTCGACTGCTGAGGACGGGGAGAAAGAGGTTCAAGTGTCGGTCGGGTGAAATGGGAGGGGNGGGGGGAGAATTCCTAAACGGTTTTCCACTCTCCCTCCACGCAAATTCGGATTCACTTCCTCTAATTCAACCTTTTTAATTCCTAATCCATTAGTGTAATTAGTACTTAAAGCGTATAACCTGAACGGGTAGTAAGACGCGGTACTAAATAATAATAGTTCCAACTTTCGCCGGTTATGCAAAGATTAATCAAAAATCAAGATTATCAAAGCTTTAACTGGAAATGTTTAAATAAAATCTTTTTGTATTAATTACATTAAATGTTATTATTCTCTTAACATATTTCTCAATGGTTATTAATAAATACTAAATAATCGGTATAAATATTATAGCATGAACAATTATTTTAAACAATCGGTATCGGTAATCGGGTTTACTGAATCGGTACACCTCAAAGTTTGCATAGATTTCAATGGAGCGTAACCCGCTATGAGCAGCCAGCACCGCAGCGGATAGAAACGCAACGGCACGGCCAGAATGCTTCTCGGGGAATTTATTCCGTTGGCCTCGAACGACTTGGTATGTGGCCTGTGACTACAAGGAGTTTTAGTTGTTTTTCTATTGTGTGTTCGTCTTTGTTTTTTAATTAATGAGTTTAGTCGAGCTTCTGATAAAAGAAAATTTCGTCTCATCTTCTAAAAGATCTAAAAAAATTGGTGGAGATCACCATATTTTCTCCTCTTCTGAAATATGTCATGCACCCAGAATATGTGTTTATGGCGCTTTTTTACACGCTCTTCCTCCTTAGTACAAACTGCACCCAATACCATTAAGTACTCTTCGGATGCTCTCCCCATAGAAATTGGGACCTGTAAAGAGTTTCTACAAACTTTTGGCCCGCCGCGCCGGGTCGGCTGATAGTAGCGGGTTAGCTACGTCCCGTGCTGTCCGTTGCCGTACCTTTCTGCTCATAGTGGGTTAGATACGTGCCGTGCTGGTTGCTCGTAGCGGGTTAGCTACGTGCCGTTCTGGTTGCTCGTAGCGGGTTAGCTACGTGCCGTACCTTGCTGCTCATAGTGGGTTAGCTACGTGCCGTACCTTGCTGCTCATAGTGGGTTAGCTACGTACCGTCCTGGTTGCTCATAATGGGTTAGCTACGTGCCGTGCTGGTTGCTCATAGTGGGTTAGCTACGTCCCGTGCTGGTTGCTCATAGTGGGTTAGCTACGTCCCGTGCTGGTTGCTCATAGTGGGTTAGCTACGTCCCGTGCTGGTTGCTCATAGTGGGTTAGCTACGTCCCGTGCTGGTTGCTCATAGTGGGTTAGCTACGTCCCGTGCTGGTTGCTCATAGTGGGTTAGCTACGTCCCGTGCTGGTTGCTCATAGTGGGTTAGCTACGTCCCGTGCTGGTTGCTCATAGTGGGTTAGCTACGTCCCGTGCTGGTTGCTCATAGTGGGTTAGCTACGTCCCGTGCTGGTTGCTCATAGTGGGTTAGCTACGTCCCGTGCTGGTTGCTCATAGTGGGTTAGCTACGTCCCGTGCTGGTTGCTCATAGTGGGTTAGCTACGTCCCGTGCTGGTTGCTCATAGTGGGTTAGCTACGTCCCGTGCTGGTTGCTCATAGTGGGTTAGCTACGTCCCGTGCTGGTTGCTCATAGTGGGTTAGCTACGTCCCGTGCTGGTTGCTCATAGTGGGTTAGCTACGTCCCGTGCTGGTTGCTCATAGTGGGTTAGCTACGTCCCGTGCTGGTTGCTCATAGTGGGTTAGCTACGTCCCGTGCTGGTTGCTCATAGTGGGTTAGCTACGTCCCGTGCTGGTTGCTCATAGTGGGTTAGCTACGTCCCGTGCTGGTTGCTCATAGTGGGTTAGCTACGTCCCGTGCTGGTTGCTCATAGTGGGTTAGCTACGTCCCGTGCTGGCCGTTGCCACGCTTGCTGTTTATTGTGGGTTAGCTACGTGCCGTGCTGTCCGTTGCCATGCTTGCTGTTTATTGTGGGTTAACTACGTGCCGTGCTGGTTGCTCATAATGGGTTAGCTACGAGCCGTGCTGGTTGTTCATAGTGGGTTAGCTACGTCCCGTGCTGTCCGTTGCCATGCTTGCTGTTTATTGTGGGTTGACTATGTGCCATGCTGGTTGCTCATAGTGGGTTAGCTACGTGCCGTGCTGTCCGTTGTCGTGCTTGCTGTTCATAGTGGGTTAGCTACGTCCCGTGCTGTCTGTTGCCACACTTGCTGTTTATTATGGGTTAGCTACGTGCCGTGCTGTCCGTTGCCATGCTTGCTGTTTATTGTGGGTTAACTATGTGCCGTGCGGTCCGTTGTCGTGCTTGCTGTTCATAGTGGGTTAGCTACGTCCCGTGTTCTCCGTTGCCATGCTTGGTGTTTATTGTGGGTTAGCTACGTGCCGTGCTGTCCGTTGCCACGCTTGATGTTTATTGTGGGTTAACTACGTGCCGTGCTGTCCGTTGCCACGCTTGATGTTTATTGTGGGTTAACTACGTGCCATGTTGGCTGCTCATAGTGGGTCTCCTCCTTAACAATACCAAAACTAAAAGAGATTTTAATCACAGCTAGAAATCATAAAAAAAAAAGAGAGAAAGGTAATTTTTTTTAACAAGGTGGCCACAATTTTCTCCTGGTTTCATGAAACAATTCCCATCTCTCGAGAATGAAGTAGGATATATATTAATATAAATTTTCATTAAATTGACTAGTTCGACCTTATGCATTGGTGATTAGTACGAGATGAGTCGACCTTGATGGGAGAAATTTTTGCAGTCATTCCAACCGGAAACACTTGAGTGGTGTTGAGACAAGGTAGATGATGTTTGTTCGAATCAACGTCGTCTTGACAAATTTATTTAAATATTGAACCTATGTATTTCAAATATTCTAGAATATATATCTGAGGTCTGCGAAGCTTCGATAGTATCGATATCGATTCAAATTTTTATATTATTCGATAATTCGAATCGAATCAAACAAAACTAGGAAAAAATCGATCAGATTTTAGGCCGTTGCAAATGCCCTATATGTGCTTAAAATATGTTAATTCATTTTTAATAACAATTCTAGTGAGGTCAAGTGAATGCTTATTTATTATTACCAACTAATCTGAAAATAATTAGCACTTGCTGCCTTTTTATAAAACCTTTGCATAGCCAATAATCACACCTTAGGATGATGCGTAACAAATGTGTTAGATTTGAGGAATGAAGATGTATTTTGATATATTGAAATACTTTAGTGTCACCACAACATATGGTGATCTTTACCGCTTAACTATGACAAGGTGAACTATTGTTGCGTGAACTTACAGGACTAGCGTCTTAAGCTATTCTAATGTTTTGCTTTTTTTATCATCATAGCTTTAGTATATTTAATTCGGATATGATTCGATAACTATTCAAAATTCACAAATACTATTTGCTTCGATTCGAGCTCGCAAGATATCTTAGATATTTTTACCAAATTCCCTGTTTTTTCCAGATATAAAATAATGTCTGTGTTTTTTTTTGTTTCTTTTGTTCAAGGTGCGTGATAACCTTCTATCTTACCCCCATTACAATACAGTTAGCATACTTAATTTATAAAGTCAGAGTGAAAAGTGAGTTTTTTAACCACATATTAATACTATACTATTACATATTGGCTAAATGGGATTTGCGATCAGCGGGATTTCTGTCCACCACATTTAAATTTGTAAAACCAAGCACGGTTCAATAAGGACTCTATTTTGGAACTTTTTTTATCTGGGAGCTGAAAGTGGATTATGGCAATGCACTAACATTCTAAATGCCTCATTTTTGTGCTTTTTCTTCTATCCTAACCTGGCCTAACTTGACCTAACCTAAACTAACTTCAAGCCTAGAATTTGACATTTTAAGAGTTCATGGCGGAAAATCAAGAGCTTGGCCTGGCGCGAAAGTACAAGGAAGACAAGAACATCCAGCTAATGTGAAAACTGTGTGGTGTCTCTTACCTGTTCCCATCTATAAACGCGTTGAAGATGAGTGGCTTGCGAAAGTTCCATCCTACAAAAAACTTGCCGCGGCCGCAAATACCACTATAGTATTACGGCTGTCCCCTAACTCCCCGTCATAGGGAAACCATACTAGACAATCTTGACGTTTATTCCGCGTGCCCACAGCTGAGGGTGGTCCTAACTATATGATTAGATAATTGCAATATCAGTAAAGACGCAATACGTGCCATGGTCTGTCTTACTTAACGCCTACTTGTTTTTGCTATATGATTATATTGTGTACAGTTATAATAAAATTATATCCAAACAGGGTTATTCAAACCTCTATGATTTTGTAAACGCTTTTAATACTTAGGGGCCCTTCAAGTATTAATTAAGCACATTTTTAGTATTTTTGGACCCCCTCTACTCCATTTGTAAGCACAAATAGCACCCCTTTTCCCCACCCCAGCTGGTCATGCTTACATTATGTGTGTTGACTTTTTTTGTAATTTGATCACAGAAATAAACATTATTTTTATGAATTTTATAAATTGCTGGTAATTATTAACATAAAGATGAATGGTGCAAAATGTTAACAAAATATCATGTTTTAAAATGGATCTAAATGTATTGTATTCAACAGGTAATTTTGAAACAAAGTTGTAAAATTATTTAAAAATAAATAATATACACTTAATTGAAATTATATAAACAAAAGTATTAGGCATATTAGTGAATAGGTAAATTATATAGTTATAAAAAAACTCTGTAAGGCACTTTTAATCTGAAGAGTGATGACCCAAGGTCATTGAATCAACGTCTCGACACTTAATTATTTTGTGTCCAATTGGAGTGACCGTGCCCCATTCTTGCCTCTCTCTTTCTCTGTCTTACGTAAGCATAGTTCTGACCCCTTCCCCAACCCACCCTGTCAGCAAAGATAAGCAAAGTTCAAAATCCTCTAAGCCACTAAGGTGCTTGCACAATACTTGTACGCACCCTTTTTTTAATAAGATCAAGACTTTCCAGGTATATAAAACATATCATTAAAGTGGATTTGAATGTGTTTTTTTTATGTTATCGGTGTGAATTTGTGGGCTGATATAGACTAAATGTTTGTTAGATATTATATATTATTTGAGATTTTAAAGTAGTTTATATTTTATCTTATTTTTAAATAAAGGATGTAAAAAATAATAGTATTTTCATTATTTGCCCTTGCAATTTTTTAACTAATGAAATGCTTCCATTAAACTGGGTTCATATATTTAGTCATATGGCAAAAACAATAGTTTAAGTATTTTATGAAGATGAAAGCGTTTATTTGTTCAATTAAATGTTTTACTATATAGCAATTATTTTGAGAGCTGTGCCTAATACCTGCTTCAGTGGTCACATGGTCTAAGGCATCACTCGTGCTAGCTAACTAGACCTCCGATGACAGGATGATCCGAATCCCAGTCAGGTGTACTATGGGTAGTTTTTCCAAAATAGTTTTCCACTCAACCTCCACGCAATTGCGGTTACACTTCCTCTAAATTTAACCTTACTCATTCCTAACTCATTAGTGTAATTAATACGTATGCATACAACCTGAACAGTTTGTAAGACGCGGTGCTAATAATATAAAATAAAATTATTTGCTTAATACAATTTTATATCTGGGTATATTTTTAATGTGTAAGTGTTGCGGGCAGAAAATATGGGAAATGGCAGATATGTATGAGAATATAAGTATTTGTTGGAGACTTTTAAAAAAACCTTTAGTGCTGATGAATATTAACTCGATTGTAATTAGTTTATTAGTTTTCCAATATAGCTTGAAGGGGCGTGATAAACTGTCTAATATGAATTACGTGTTACAGGAAGCTAAAATTGTGCACACTCAAGTTATGGGTTTGACAATTTCTATTATTTTTTCAAATGTCAATCGACTGTTTTAAATATTGTTGATAGTAAAGAAAATAATACAAACTAGAAGTTATTGTAATGCCATAATCTAAAACAAAAGCATATGTCAAACCTTCAATTTTAAATAGCCAAGCAGTTAGTTCGAGAGACACAAATGCTACTTTTAATGATTAATCAAGTCAACGATGGAATTGAAAAAAGGGCTTGTTTAGTCTAACCTATATATATTTTCTGAGTCTATTGACTCTTTTAGTTTACTTTCAAACGTGTTTACACTTTCTAGTCTGAATGCCAGAGGTTGATAAAAATAAGAACATAACGACCCTGGGAGTTATCTATCTAGCTAACGACTTCGAAAGTCAGAGTCTGTCATTTAACAAGCTACGGAAGGAACTTTCCAACTATAGCAAGGTTCACCACTTGAATTGTTGATGGAAGGTCGGGTCAAGAGTGAGCACGCAACAAACTGGTTACAACCACAACATGGCACAAGGGGGGTATTTATACCTACAAGGACAATGGGTCCAATTTTAATAAGAAGAGATTTCTTTTAGTTTGAAAATAGGCTACTTGTTTGAGGTAAACATTGATAACATTTTACTGCATTAATTGATAGTTTCTATCGAAAATGACATCTGAAGTTCAATCAAATGACTTAAAGTTTAAATATAAGAAAATTACTTTCATAACTATTGGCAGTGTAAAAAAAAGTCCATTCCTATCTGAATATGACTATACTTGTTACGTCATGATAAATGAAAAGTTATTAAGAAAATGTTATGTTCAGTTAATAATATCGAAAATAGCTTAATGTTCACCCAGCTAAGTTTGACTGTCGAAAACTCGTTGTTTGATTGTGATGACCTCATTAACGGTTAACGCGAGGAAACTTATAAAGCACTTATCGACGTAATGCCACCCGGAAGTTAGCTAACGCTGGCTATCAATCAACCTCGTGGATTTTAGTATCGTACAAATTCCGTCCGCTGAAAAGGAGCGTGGGACCACTCTTCAGGAACTTGCCCCTTATTAATAGGCAATGTTGAGTTATCACCAACGAACATTACCATCGTTATTACTCTATTTTTGAGTTTGGCTAAAATTTATTACTTTTAAATAAGTCAGAAAAAATTATGCGTTTTACATGTTCAGAGTTAGATTTTTTTTTTTAGTTTTGAAATTCCATAACTTTTTCCAAGTTCTCCAAATCAAAACGTATGCATTTTCCGAGTATTTTACAGTGAAAAGCTATAAATAAAAAGTCTCACTTGTTTTCAATGTTTTCTATTAAATTGTTGACACAAAAATTATTAAAGTCAAATATACTATGTCGACGTTCTTTGCAAAATCTCACAAATTTGGAGGTAGAACTGGGGTTTATTTACTCCTCAACTTCATATTTCGAAAACTATTGCAAACATATCTGACCATTCAAGAAATCTTTTAAAAATTACCTACTTTTCCATGTAGTAACCAATTTTCTGACCTTTTTTTTTTATGTCCTGACATGTTTTCCTTGCTTTCCAACTGCATATGTACCAATAAAAATGTTTTTTTCTTCTTCATGTTGATAGCATTGGAATAATAAAGATATTAACTTAAATAGATTAGAAATAATACTCATTTAAATCAGCAAAACTTGAAGACAAAGGTGTTCTTCTTGCCTGATCCACAAGAAACAGGAAGGTCATGTTCGAATCCCGGGCCGGGTGTACTAAGATGATATTTAAAAAATGGTTTCTCCCTCCACTCATGCAAATTCAGATTCACCTCGTGAAACATAACCTTTCTTATAACCTTACAAATCTGCAAAACTTATTATAATGTTATTGAATTATAGTTTACATTTGTAGTTTTCACAACATAACTTTATTTGTAGTGAATATATTTGATTTTTTTGGTATTGTAGTCATAATTAAATTCTCTTTCAATTCATACATACACATTTTATTTATAAAAACGTAACATTTACTATAAACCTGCAAAGTCTTAAAATATTTTTATTGATTTTTTATATATACATTATTATGTTGTAAATATAACTTTGCAACGTTCCTCTTAGAAACAATTATTTAAATAGGAAAAAAGAAATAGAACTACTGTTATCTCGAAATAATAAATAGGTAGAGTTCGACCAAGAACTTTAAATGGCAGTTGCCGTTTATATTAAAAGAACATAAAACAAACTAATCGCGGAATTATAGAAGAGCGAACTACAGAGAACTCGACCAAAATAATATCATGATTTATGTTTCAGCAAACGGCTCACAACTAACATTCAATTTCTTTCGACCAAACGAACAAAAAACCACAATATTCTCAACTAAACATTTAAATTGTAACGATCCCATGATGGTAGGAATGCATTTATTTTCGTATGAATGGACACTAAGTACCTTTCGGAAAAGATAAAAACGTTTTTTTGGTCAACATTAATTATATTTTACTTTATAATATTTAGCACCGCGTCTTACTACCCGTTCGGGTTATACGCTAATATATTTTACTAAATTAGTAAAAGTTACAGATGCAAATTACATGACTTGACGTGTAAATACATCTATTAAAATCGACATCTAGTCGGTTTTTTAGGCGTCAGATAATTATGTGCCCTTTGTTTACCCTGTAAGGTAGCAAACTTACCTTGCATTTGAACACTGTAGTATAACTTACAAGATAGTCTTAGTATATCATTCAAGGTAAGACGGCTAGCTTACAGGATGAAAGAAGTGAACATTAGTAATAAAATTGTGGTATATCTAACAGTTACTAATTTATATATTCAAACGTCAAATAATATGCTCAGAAGCGGTTATTTTTAGTAAATAGTATAAAGAGAGATACAATTTTTATAATCCATTTTTCACGATTACGACATAATTTTCTTAAATTTTCTAAATCCACGAATACACTATGAGATTAAAGCCAAGTTCCACAATCAATGCGCTGACTTTGAACAAGAAATGAATAGTTAAGAATTCCGTTTACGTTTGATCGTGTGTTGAAAGGGGGGAAGAGATTGAAGTGACGTTAGTCGGAGTGGGATTGTATCAGTTAGTTCACAGACCACCCACAGAGCGCAGTGACGTCAAACTTAGCATCAAAACACGGAGAGGCCGTCATACACGCCTGTACCTGAGGAGACAAACATGGGAGAAAGAATGGAGACACATTTGTTTAGGGACGCAGCTGTAATATATAGATAGTAAAAAATAAAATATCGCAAGACAAATAAATAGCATCAGCTTATAAGAACTCGTGTTGCCCCATGGATAAGACCTAACTTTGAAAAATAGCACCGATCGAACCAGGAGTCACATGAGGGTGTTTTTGTTATCTTACATACAAAAATTTTAAAAACTGAAAAATATTATTTTAAAACAAACAATTATTTATTTAATCCTAATTTCACTGTGGTCAATTAATTAATATAGAAAACAACACTTCGATAAGTCTTCTGGTTCGAGCCTGGTCACGTATCTAGTTTATCAGCCGTGAGAGGAGCGCTAGGTCAATTTCACTTTGATTAAAAATACTCGCAGCAGTGGTCTTGCGGTCGAAGCCGTCAGTATCATTTAGTCTGGTTTGTCTAAGACAACGAGGTCAGATTCAAAAGTAAACAGGGTATAGGCATTACTGAGGTGTTTTTTTCACAAACGTGTTTCCCACTACCCTTCCCTACTTGATCAGCGCAATTAAAATGCGTGTAGCCAGGGCGGGTAGTAAGACAGAGTGGAAAATTTTGTTTTAACAATATGTTAGTTGTAATCAATGGACTAACATTTATCCTAACATAGAAAACCAAAACATCACCTTCACGAACTTTTCAATAAATCTGAAAGGTTAATTTGAATATATTTGTGGGCCGGAAAGACCTTTGAGGAGTTCCTGGTCCACTTGAAATGTGCAAGTAGGGTATTAATAGTTATTTTAATATTTTGAAGCCCCTCAAGATACCCTCTTCAGTACGCCAGTACAAGAGTACATGTGGAGCCACCCCGACTTAATGTAGAACATTTAGAAATTATTTAAAGGCGTGAAGAAGATCAGTAGCTCAGTTGCCCCAAGCTGGGTTTGGCCACAGTTTTCCAATAAGTGCGAGTAAGGTTTTCCACTCTCGCCCGGTGTTATTTTTGGTTAGGAATGAGGAATCGTTAGTCAATCCACAAGGTCTCCCGAAATAGCTGGCGGACTGCCATGGTTGACACCATTCGCCAACACGCAGTGCCCATCTTCTCTTCGAGTTTACTGCTTCGAGGAGAACAAACAACCGCTTGGAGAAGAACTAGCTTGGGTAATTTCAAACGCGTGCTTACAATCCAACTATCAGAAACACGTTCGACCGAAATATAAAACTTTCAAGATGATACGAATGATTTTATAATCACGGGATAACATATAGCCCATTGACGGTAACTTTGGTACTTATTGAAAGTTGGCAAAGTTGCCTTAAACAACACCAGATTCATCCGCCATACTAATGAGTTTCCACTTTGAAAAACTCTGCAAATTGGCTTTAATTAATAGATTGACAAACAAAAACTCTAGGGATCAATACAGGACCAGTGATGAGTAAATGCTTAACTGTCAGATAAGTTCATAATTAATACGAGCCAGGTAGTACAATCAACAGAAAGGGAATTCCCTGAAAGTATAAAATACTCACACTGAGCTATTTATATGAATGCTGTCCTGAAGCTTATAAGCCATACAAAAAATGTTCAGATAACTTACATTCTTATGTTGTAGCCATAACAAATAACTGCATTTGAGGATAGATGATTTATTTTTTAACACCACCTCTTACTACCTGTTCAGGTTATACGCATAAGGTTAGAGTTAGCTTCCCAGCTTCTCCTTAACACACAAAGCATCGGCAATTTGCATGGTTGAATATGAAATAATAGAACATTTTCACATATTGTTTTATTACTTTCAGCTCAAAAGGTAAGGTTATTTATTTTATGTTGGTATCTTTTAAATTCATTTCAAGGTGAACCGTTTTATAAAAGAAAAACCCTTATTTTAAATATCGCAGGAGAACTGAACTTCTTCATAGAGTTTGCCCAACAAGACTAAGGTTATTTTGTGGTAATACTCGATTAGATAAATTGGCTCATTTCTTGAAATATTCCTCTATCAGTTCCGGTTTGAAAATCCCGCTAAGTCGCAAGCATACTGAAACGCTGTGGACGGCAGCAGCGGAACGAACCAGTAAGGAAAA
>CABFOW010001595.1:68764-83508 GCA_902141385.1 Timema californicum
GGGGGCGGGAAGGTTTTTTTAGGTAGACTTGTCGGTAATTATCGATCGTTACCGCAACCAACAATGCGAGAGCGCTTCTCTCAGAGCTTACGGACTTTCTGGAAAAGAGGGGGTAGGAAGAGTGGAAGGGGGTGGGGGGTATCCACAATGCACACACAATACGCCCACTGTCGAATGGAAAGCATTATGTATTTCAAGATACAGAATAGCCTACATAAATGGGAGAAACCAAACAATAAATGCCAACAAGTTCACATCGGTGCATAATATCAACACGCAATATGTTTATAGACCAATTCATATTTCAGTAGAGTATTTTATCTTCCCCAATATCCCCTTTAATTGAAAGATCAAGTTCAAAAATTATAATATATTTCGTTATAGAATTGCTTTATTAATTTGGAAGTTTGCATTTGATAAAATTAATATTATTATTATTATTATTATTTAGCACCGCGTCTTACTACCCGTTCGGGTTATACGCTTTAAGTACTAATTACGCTAATTGATTGGGAATTGGGAAGGTTGAATTAGAGGAAGTGAACCTACATTTGCGTGGAGGGAGAGTAGAAAACATTAAGGAAAAACCACCCCCAGTTCACCCGACCGAGATTCGAACCTCGATCTCCCCCATCCTCGGCGGTCGAGCTCAACACGACTAGCGCGTTAGCCAACTACGCCACCGAGGCGTGTAATGAAATTAATACAAATAAAATAATTATTGTAGGCCTACGAAATATTTGGTAGAACCAATCGGCTGTATTTTTAAATAAACGTGGAGCATACAAATCTAACAATATATACCTGTCTCCAAACTCTTCTGATAAAGTGATAAGTTGATAAAGTTGTATACTAAAGGATTCAAATTGTATTTTCCAATGAGCCCAACTTCTGGTAACTTGCAAACAAAAATCAAAGCTTTTCGTTTTGACTTTCTTCAAATACGAGATTTATATTTTCCAAAATTCGACTGGATATTTGTTTATGCAATTATACCTCATCATTTACATGCCTTTGCTTAATAACGAAATACTCCCAACACAAAATAATTGGCAATATATAGCTTATAGCAAGGGAAACAGCTGAGCGGTTTACTACTGACTTTTTACCATGAAAAAAATTGTTTGTTTTTAACAAGCGTCACTGTTTAACTATGACTTGCGACTCTGAAGGAAAGGGTTTGATTCCAGCAAGTGTCACTTTTTCCCATAACTTTGGCCTAAGTATACCATATTCATTATAAACAAATATGCCTACTTAATACTAGTATAGTTTCTTAAAAACTTACCCTCATCTTTCTCAAGTAGGTTATATAGTTTAAGATAGCGATAAACAGTTAAACAAAACACAGGCTATAGAGAAATTTTCGAAATAACTTTAAATAATACGTTATTAACATCATTCCTTTCCTTATGACATTCATTACAGGGTGGCTACAAAACATATTTTATAAAATTCCCTGACTTTTCCAGGCAACATTTTTCAATTTTTCCTGACTACTTTTTTTCCAGTTTTAATGGTGGATGATGACTGTTTTTACTCATCACATATTTAAAAAAAATTGTATCAAATAAATAATAATAATAATTAGCACTGCGTCTTACTACCCGTTCGGGTTATACGCTTGTATCAAATAAAGATATACGGTTCTAAGAATCAAATAGCCGAAGCTATAATTTATGCTGTTTAGTGAGGAATTCTCCATCTAGATGCCATATTCTGAAAATTGAAAAATGACACTTTGACACGGGAATCAAACTAAGCCAAAGGCCCCAGGTTCGATTCCCGTGTCCAGGTGTAATTTTTCAATTTTCAGAATATATAGGGTTTTATAAGTTATTTTATTTAGGTATTATCAACTTTTTTTAGTGTTTAGTTGCGAAATTAATGGGAAATTTTAGACATATCTTTTAATTACCTGGCTTTTCCTTATTTTTAGTTAAATTCCCTGACATTTCCCTGTTTTCCTTGTCATCCAAAAATTCCCTGACTTTTCCAGGTTTCCCCTGGTTGTAGCCACCATGCATTAGCATGGGTAGATGATGGGAAAATCGCCCCTAGTGCATTCTTTCGGCATTTTAATCTCAATTTCTCAGTCACTGGTAGTCTAAACTACATTAAGAGTAATTAAAACTTTGCCACTCGCTTTAGTGGCCAAATGATCTAAGGCATTCACTCTCGTGAGCGACGGGCCTGCTTAAGAGGAGATCAGGTTCGAATACCGGTTGGGTCTATTGAGGTTTTTTTTCGCAAATGGTTTCCCACTCTCCTCCCAAGAAAATATGGCTAGGTTACCTCTAAAATGCCACCTTCCTCATCCCTACCTCATTTAGAGTAATTATCATGTATGGGTATAACCTGAACAGGACGCGGTGACTAGAAAAATAAAAGACTGGTCACCTTATGGAGATATTCATGAACTATAAAAAGGTACTTATGTTGATAAAACTATGAACATACATTTTTATTGGGGTAGGCTATATAACTTGCTCTTTTTGAACCAAGTGAGCCGCTCACAAATGTTTTGTCACTTTAACCAGTCAATTTACTTTCCTTGTCATCGCTACAACACATTTGCGAGGATGAATCACACGGAACTATTTTTGGTAACGTTTCTTCTGTCACTGAAAGGCACAGGAAATAAACACCAACCTAAATATAGAACAGTCGTAACACTCAGTCTCCCAACCACCAATTCATCTAGGTGAAAGAGAGGAGCGAGAGCAATTTTAATAGAAGATTATTTTTCAGCCATGCCTAGAATCGAACCTTGGCCTGTTAGTCCCGTGACAGTCATCCTACCATCTGAGCAAAGTATCAAACTGTTATTTATTAATAAGTCAGGATGCAGAAGAAGTGTATTTATTAATAAGACAGGCAGCAGAAGAGGTGCAGTCATTAATTAGACATGAAGAAGAAGAGGTGCAGTCATTAATAAGACATGAAGAAGAAGAGGTGCGTTTATTAATAAGACATGAAGAAGAGGTGCGTTTATTAATAAGACATGAAGAAGAAGAGGTGCGTTTATTAATAAGACATGAAGAAGAGGTGCATTTATTAATAAGACATGAAGAAGAAGAGGTGCGTTTATTAATAAGACAGGAAGCAGAAGAAGTGCAGTTATTAACAAGTGAGGAAGCAGAAGAGGTACATTTATTAATAAGACAAGCAGCAGAAGAGGTGCATTTATTAATAAGACATGAAGAAGAGGTGCAATTTATTAATAAGACATGAAGAAGAGGTGCGTTTATTAATAAGACAGGAAGCAAAAGAGGTGCAGTTATTAACAAGTGAGGAAGCAGAAGAGGTGCATTTATTATTATTATTAATAATAATAATAATAATAATAATATTTAGTACCGCGTCTTACTACCCGTTCGGGTTGTACGCTTTAAGTACTAATTACTCTAAATGGATTAGGAGTTGGGATGGTTGAATTAGAGGAAGTGAATCCGCATTTGCGTGGAGGGAGAGTGGAAAACAATTGAGGAAAAACCACCCCCAGTTCACCCGACCGAGATCCTAACCTCGATCTCCCCATCCTCAGCAGTCGAGCTCAACACGACAAGCGCGTTAGCCAACTACGCCACCGAGGCGGGTTGCATTTATTAATAAGACATGAAGAAGAAGAGGTGCGTTTATTAATAAGACATGAAGAAGAAGAGGTGCGTTTATTAATAAGACAGGAGGCAGAAGAGGTGCATTTATTAATAAGACAGGAGGCAGAAGAGGTGCATTTATTAATAAGACAGAGAGGCAGAAGAGGTGCATTTATTAATAAGACATGAAGAAGAAGAGGTGCGTTTATTAATAAGACAGGAAGCAGAAGAGGTGCATTTATTAATAAGACAGGAGGCAGAAGAGGTGCATTTATTAATAAGACAGGAAGCAGAAGAGGTGCGTTTATTAATAAGACAGGAAGCAGAAGAGGTGCGTTTATTAATAAGACAGGAGGCAGAAGAGGTGCATTTATTAATAATACAGGGGCAGAAGAGGTGCATTTATTAATAAGACAGGAGGCAGAAGAGGTGCATTTATTAATAAGACAGGAGGCAGAAGAGGTGCATTTATTAATAAGACAGGAGGCAGAAGAGGTGCATTTATTAATAAGACAGGAGGCAGAAGAGGTGCATTTATTAATAAGACAGGAAGCAGAAGAGGTGCATTTATTAATAAGACAGGAGGCAGAAGAGGTGCATTTATTAATAAGACAGGAAGCAGAAGAGGTGCATTTATTAATAAGACAGGAAGCAGAAGAGGTGCATTTATTAATAAGACAGGAAGCAGAAGAGGTGCATTTATTAATAAGACAGGAAGCAGAAGAGGTGCATTTATTAATAAGACAGGAAGCAGAAGAGGTGCATTTATTAATAAGACAGGAAGCAGAAGAGGTGCATTTATTAATAAGACAGGAAGCAGAAGAGGTGCATTTATTAATAAGACAGGAAGCAGAAGAGGTGCATTTATTAATAAGACAGGAAGCAGAAGAGGTGCATTTATTAATAAGACAGGAAGCAGAAGAGGTGCATTTATTAATAAGACAGGAAGCAGAAGAGGTGCATTTATTAATAAGACAGGAAGCAGAAGAGGTGCATTTATTAATAAGACAGGAAGCAGAAGAGGTGCATTTATTAATAAGACAGGAGGCAGAAGAGGTGCATTTATTAATAAGACAGGAAGCAGAAGAGGTGCATTTATTAATAAGACAGGAGGCAGAAGAGGTGCATTTATTAATAAGACAGGAAGCAGAAGATGTGCATTTATTAATAAGACAGGAGGCAGAAGCGGTGCATTTATTAATAAGACAGGAAGCAGAAGATGTGCATTTATTTAAATAATCGTAGTTTTATTACTTTTTTTTTACAAATCCTTTACTTATTTTCTTAGGTACATCCAGAAAAATCCGACAGCCCGATACTTTAAAGTGTAGATCATGGTATGAGTATCGGTATCGGATTTAATTTGTTCTCGTGCTTACCTTACAGAAGGTTCGGAACATGAATTCAGGCATCGGCAGAAGATACGCCTATGTCCGACAAGAGATTACGGAGCAACATGTGTCGCATTCAGCCAGGAAGACCCGGGCTTCAACTAAACAGGTCAAACGGGGCCGGACCACCTCTCAAGCAGCGCACCACTTGACCGCGCGCCAGGAAATAAAGAGCCCACATAAAAGCGTGGCCTGAACCAAAAGAATCCGCACTCGCACAAACGAATCCAACAACTTTGGACAAATGAAATACAAGGATTATTTATATAAGTTTAGGTCGACCGATAGGGTTAAGCGAGTGATTGGCACGCCCGATTCACAAGGACTAAGGAATATTTAGTTCAATCATGTCAAGCAAGCTCCACTGGGTATTACTTTCCCACTGCGAGTTTTCAGGGATTTTTTTAACGCCCGGCCTTACTACCTGTTCAGGCTATAAACATATTTATCAGTTTCGCTATGAGTTAGGTATGAGGAAGGTTGAAATTAGAGAAAGTTTGCCCTCATTTGCATAAAGGAAGAGTATAAAATTGTTTTTGGAAGACCACCCAATAAACCCAATCAGGATTCGAACCCCGAGCTCTCTGTCATCGGAAGTCTAGTCTATTGCGAAAGTGACGCCTTAGAATATGCGGCCACTGAAGCAGGTGTCAGAGAAATGCGCTTGTGCATTGGATATACTAAAAATAAAGGGGATGAATATCAATAACCTTAATTTAAAATCTGTTCCTGAAAATGCTATACAACCTTCGCTCCTATTGAGCTAATGGTCCCAGTCCGATTTTCCGCATAAGTAAGAAGCTTATTTTTGTGAAATTGGGGTTTCCACTTTTAAAGCCATGGGTCTGGAGGTTGTATTTAATCCAACCCTAAGTTAGATCTTAAGTGGTCTGTAGAGGTGATCAATCGCTTCTGAGCGTACACAATAAATATCAAGTAGATAAAAAAAATTGCCATCAAAGTATAAAACTAGTCTTTGCTAAAAAACAATCTGTCATTCTGAAAAGGGCATGTGGGCCCCTTACTAATAATTGAAGCCAAGCTCTGCGTTGGCTACCCCTGCCGGAAGACATTGTGGTCAGATTACTCAGGCTTTCCTTGCTCGAAAAAGCAGCGAGTTCGGCGTTTAAATACGCAATAGGACTGGACATTTTAGCTTGCACTTTTCAACATACTTTATTTGAAAAAAATTAATTGTAAGTTTTACGATAGTAATGGCCAGATTAAGCGACTTTAAAAAAATATCTACAGTAATATTTATTTTAAGGATAGAAAATACCATTAACTACCAGCCAGACTCTTACGTTGCACTTTTTTAAAGTAGTGCTACTATGTTCTACAAATATTTGATTCCATTACAAACTGATTAAAATGATTAGTACATATATTTTAACTAAAACTTTGTTTTTTAATAAGTTTCCTTTTTGTGGTATGTGTGCCAGATCATATAATATGAAGGAAAAGAGGAATTACAGTTGGAAGGTAGATTTAGAACAAGTGAATTATTTTTTTGTTCTCAATATTGACAAAATAATATAACTTTACTATGTGTATTTATTCATCGGCCATGATAATGTCAGAAATCATAGTTGCAGAACAAATGATTTAATGCATGATATTTTTTTATCACCACGTCTTAATAACCGTTCGGGTTGTACGCTATAAATCTAATAAAGTAGCATTTGTAAAAAGGCCCTATTGTAACACTTCTTGCAGCGTTTTTAAGATATAATATGCCTAAACAGATTCAAATGTTTAAGAGTTCATATCAGCATAGGCGTGCTCAACGTGGGTGCCTGGGGTGTTCTAGCAAAAAAAAAGTGACAAAAGAAACACGTACCTAATTATTCTTAAAAACAGCGTCGATCGATATTTCACAGGTAGTGAGTGAGTGGCAGGCAAGCTTTAGATCTTGCTACGACACCTCATGGTCCCATTCATCGAACAAAGACTGGCTGTGGATATGAGCTTAGATGACATTAATGACGAGTTTAAAAATTGTACCCTTCAGACGGCGGTTGACAATGTAATTTATAATGCGTGTTTTCAAAGAATGAATCCTTTTCTTAATTTAACATAATCGTTTAAAAAAATGTAATTCAAATCGATTCTCGGAGAGGGGGAGGGGGGTGCAGGAGGTTGATCCCGTCCCCTTCATCTTCAAACTGGAACCCCCATCAGCCACAACCTGCGCACGCCTATGCATATCAGAACCAAACTATAGGCCTACATTGATTTTTAAAATAAGTCCGTTGAGAAAGGACTTTCTACAAAAATCAATGCGTATATTTATATGTGGGCTGGCTCTGAAGTAATTGTAATATTAATTATATTCACATTCATCAATATTTACAAAGTTTCCATGTACTTTTAATTTACAAAGTATGGTTGTAACATCACATTTTCAAGTTTTAAAACCCACTTTAATCACATACACAAGAGGTTTCCAAACAAAGTATATCTGTTCAACAAGGTTTATAGGAATCGTTTAGTTCCAAATAAAAGACATCGTTTTAACTAACAGAAGTATTAAAACTTACATCTACAACCCGCTCTTTCAAAAATAAGGGTTTTAGTTATTACATACACTTTAAGTGTATAAACATTGAGAAAAAAAGTTTTTATAACAGACCTAGTTAATAAACATGATGATGATATAACCTTGAACTGTGCACTGTCTATCTAGAGTCAAAGTCATCTGATAACATTTGTCGACACTTGAATGTGAAATGTAACCAAACATGTCCCGAATTAAAAGGAATCACTGCTGCGTTCTTAGTCAATCACGATGCATTTACAATTCCTGGGATGTTATTTGCAACTCTCGCGTTTAACATAGGGTGTCAATTTTGACATATTTTGGCTAAGTGTTTTTTAAATACTTTTCAAAAGGTTCTTAAGTACGCGGATAAGGTATAACACAGATTTTAGTACGGTTTTAAGATGGACAGGGAAACCTTCCATGCCCCCTCCCTTTACCAAAAACACTCAGTTTTTTTTAGATAAGCGTCTGAATACTTGTTCAAGTGGCCAACGATATACAATGATAGAACGTGATGAAGGTGAATATTAAGGAAAGGTATTAATAATCATTTAATGCAGAGAATGAAAGACCATTAATGGAATCACTCGCAGTGCACTCTTTCGAGATCAAACCTCGGAATCCCGGATCAAAGCCAAAAGTGAATACCAATGTATCAACCATGCAGGTTTTTATTAGCACAGGGTTTTACCACCCGTTCGGGCTAGACGCCTATATACTAATTACACTAATGCGTTAGGGATTAGGAAGGTTTAATTGAAAGGAAGTTCATCCACATTTGCGTGTGGAGAGAGAGAGAGAGAGTGTGTGTGTGTGTGTGTGTGTGGAGAACCATTTAGTAAAAAAAAAACCTCAGTGCACCCGACTGGGATCGAACCCCGATCTCCTTGTCTTTGCCAGTCTAGTCTAACACGAAAGTAGAGCGTTATACCACACGGGCACCAGAGTGTTATTTTTTATATTATTTGTATGCTATTTTACCAAATATGGTTAAAAGCTATTTTTTATGCTTCTTTGGATCTAAAAAATTACCATTTTGTTTTAAAGCAGAGGTATTTCCTTGCGTTTTCTAACGAGGGGGAGGGGTTTTTAGACGTAGGTAGGGAGGGGGGAAGGGTCCAATGTCTAAAAATAATCAAACGCTTGAGTAAAATCTAATTTTTTTAATCGAAAAAAATTACGAAAGATAGTGAGTGAGTGGGCTGGAGATGGTGGTGACGGAAAATCTTAATAACCCTTACGCGCAGGGGTTTGGGGGTAGAGAGGTCAAAAAACATGTAAAGAAAAAAGCCTTACATAATTTAAGGAAGGCCCCCTACTATGTTTTACTCTCTCTGGTCCAACGCCCGACCTCCTCTCAATCGTAACAACAAACAATGAACTGAAAGAGACAGCTTTTCCGGCCTAATATGCCAAGAAAATACCGTGCTAATTATAAAATATCTACTTTATGTTGCAATGGGATTTTATAAACAGACTTGCTTTGGTCTTTAGGGACTACGCCCCCAAACTCCCAATGAGGATGTAAACTAATTTAATTCCATAGCTTTTTTCGATAGGTCTTACCGTTTAGCCACAAGAAAACTCCTAAGAAAGGTCGGTAACGAATTTAAAGTTAATCCAATATTTTGAGGGTTTTTTCGGGGATTTTTTTTTACTTTTTGGAATTTTCCCGTCGGTTATATGCTAGAAGCTATAAGTTTGCCAAATCCCAAGTTTCTAGCTCATCTGGAAGTGGGTAAACATTAATGCTAGTGAGTGAGTCAGCAGTGTGACTTTATAGTAGTGTGTGTTTGTGTGTGTATATAAAATAACCACATACCCTGGGTTATTTATAGATGACACAGTCGTCATATAACTAAAGTTGCGAAATACATGCCACTAATTATGAAAATTCGGATTAGCTCATCTATATCCTCGCAGGAATAATTAACCAGCGAGAGTTAACACGAGTTTTAACGGATGTTGGCAGAAAGCGCGGGTGTCTGATCGATCATGATCGGCTGACGGGCAATAATTGGCAGTCCATCGTGCAGAATAACAGTTTACAAGCGAACCATCGCATCCGGCGGGGTGCGCGGCTGTTGAGCTCGACGGCAAATTAGCGGGTGCGATAACGATAATGAAGCGCTTCGGGCGTCGCAGGACACTCGCATTTTGTTTCGCGAGGGGCGGAAAGATAAGCGAATGAGCAGGGCACAAACAAAATGGAAAGTTCCGAACCAATCTGTAAATTGCTATATTTTTTTGTGTGGATGAAGGAAGTTGTATTTAACGATACCTTTTCCAAACGGATTCGTTATATCAGCACACATATTGCACACAAACCTAACTCTATAACAAACACTATACCCGGTTCCAATGTCGTTAATTCAATAATATGAAAGGAGCAATGAGAATCGTACTCTATACCGTTAGCTCAGTAGACCAACGAGCTAACGACTGAATTAAGTTATCTGATTATATTACTATTGTGTTTACAGGCGCTTAGTCCGAGTAAAGTTACTATCTCCCAGGGCCACACTTATAAAGAACTCTTAATCACAAGCGCTCTCGTTCGGGGGTTTGGGGACAACGTGCAGAGAGCCCTGAACAAATTACCAAAACAGCATCCGTAAACGTAGCTGTATATCAGCGCTGGCGAATAATGTAATATGTAATTGCAATCACAAACCCTAGATCATTAATTTATAGCAGAATGATTTTAATGTAACTTAAATATAATCCATAAGATTAATAGTCATATAATTGTATTCGATCATTCTAACAAGTGAGGGTTATATTATAAAATATAAATAATACTCCTAAATCCAAACACATGCTGTATTATTTATTTTGTTTAACAATTATTTCTCCTAAGCAAGTACGCGCACACATTTCATGGCAAAGTAAATATTTATTACTTCAGGAAAACGTATATTCTTTATGTTGATATATTTAGAATTTTTGTTACAAAATAAGACAAGAATAAAAAACAAAATTAGTTGTTTGTGGCTATGTCCAAAGTCTTTATACACAACCAGCACTTGTATTTCTATTAACTTTTTATCAGCCTTGCTAATATTGCGGTCATCCGCATCCACGCAGGGCCAACTCCGGGGGGGGATTCGACCAACGGTCTATAGCCCTACTCGGATGTGCGAAACATTGGTCGACCAGGGTGATTAACTGGAAACACAGAGACCACCCCTTAAGAGTAACGTATTAAACATTCCCCTAGGAGTCTATATATATATATATATATATATATATATATTTGTATTGTATGTTCAAGTATACCAACCCGTTATATTTCAGATATAATTTATGAAATGCAACCCGAAGTGTTGTTCATTATTTTAATTTTGTCCTTGTTTTATTTTTTAGGAAATATCAGCATACATCTGGTCGACCTGTCAATTTATCGTTACGCATGTTTTAGTACCCCGTTAAGACTAAATTTAGAGCCATTTGGGATCCAACAAGTCTATGAAGATCAATTATCTCGAAGATGACCGGTGTTATCTTACCAGCAACAATATAATATAATTGAATAGAGATTTGGAAGTTTAACATGAATTTTCTTATCATAAACCTATCAAAATTCAACGCACCCACATCAGTGGTCCCACGGTCTACTGAATTGTCAGTGACGAGGAAAATGGGGCTAGAATCCCGGCTTGGGCGTAGTGAGCATGTTTTTCCGAAATGGTTTTCCATTCCCCCCACACATATGCGGATAAATTTCTTATAAATTCTAGCTTTCACATTAGTGTAAATATGAGGGTAGCCCGAACGTGGGTACTGGGCACCGCTAGTGATCCGAGACTACCACCAACCGGAGGGGGGGGGGGGGGGGCGCGNGGGGGGGGTATCGAGTTCCTTCACGACACCTCAAGGAGGGGATCTTCACACAGTAAATCGCAAAATTAAATAAGAACGAAATTCGTAAACGCATGAAAGTTTGAGTTAAGTTGGTTAAGAACCATAAGTATATGTAGAAATTAACCAACAATACTTATAATCCATTCCTTCAGGTGTAATGAAGGAACTCAACCCTCCACCCCTTCTTTCCACCACCCCAACACCAAAGTGAAGTAATTAGATCACTCCCCCTCCACCCCCCAACCCAACAAGTGGAGGAACTCGACCATAGAATTAAGTGACCTTTATCGAAAAGGGGATTAAATCAGCTTCGTGGAGAAACCCGAACACGCCCCCATCAACATATTCCCCTCCCCACTTCCAAGTGGGTTGGGCACTGCTACTTGCCGTTGAATGTACTTACTAGCCTAATAGGGCCCCTACATGATCAGTCAGACTGCCAGTATTAATAAAGTAATAATTAATACTGACAGTCAGACTGATCGTGTAGGAGCCCTATAACATGACCCCTTCTCTCACTAAGAAATAATTTTATCTCGCACATATTTTACGGAGTATCTGACGTTTAGTTGGATTGCGGCTTATTCTGGAGCTGTGGTCTAAGAAGTGTCCAATCCACCAGTTTACATTTCTTTCCAGTCGAAGCAACGATGCCTAATGCCTAATGCCCAATGCCCAATGCACCTATTTACAACTCCTAACTGAATATACTTAGACCAGTCCAACAATTTCCCACATGAAACGTGCCCAATCCACCCCGCCTCAGAACCGATAGTAAAACGCGACAAACATAATAAACGAAAACATTTAGCATAAACATAAGTCACAAAATGGATGAAAGATTTCCAACCTAAGTAGCAAGAGCATTTCATACACACGACTACAATATAAACACTTTGTTCACTTAACATTTATATATTTACAAATGTAATGTTATGTTGTTTACTTGCTATGCTGACCTATATGTTTTATCGTTCGTTACTTGTATTTGGTTAGTGAGGAAAAGATTCGAAAAAAAAAGCCATATACCCCTCGGAGCCAAGAATTACGCATGCAAAGCAATATGAATTTATATACAGACTAATTTTTATAAGAAAACACTCTTTTGTTGCTAAAATTTATAGCATGTTATTTATTAGCTGATATGTTATTACTATTATTATTACTTAAAATGTGACCTGGCGGTATAGGGGTAAGGTGTCAGACTTCTATGCTGGCGGCCGGGGTTCAATCCTCGGTCCCGGCAAAGATTTATCTGATTACCAAACCCTTCCTTCACCTCTGACAAGACATCTTGTGAATGTGGGGAATGCCAGGCCTCCACCGTGGTTAGGATTCCACGTTAAACTGTAGCTCCTTAATTTCATCTCACAATCACCCTACCATTGCACATTAGCGTAAGTGCGTATAACCCGAACGGGTAGTAAGACGCGGTGCTAATAATAATAATAATAATACTTAAAAATAACACTAATATCTAAAGTGGCAGCTAGAGATTACATAAACTGATGTATGAATTAATAGGTGAAAATAGATCTGCAAACTTTTCTATCAGATAAGGACGGTATTTCCTATAGAAATTGGGCCATAGGTCTACGTTCATAAATGTATTCATTATTACTGCACGAACTGCCCCTATAAATTATTTATCTTATTTAGGTATTGTTTTGACTGGTCTAATATAACCATGGATGCCTCAGGTCATTGGACCATGTCGAAATGTAAACAAGTCGTTCACCTGTTTATTGAGAGTTCTGGTTAAAGGGAGGGGGGATGGGTGAAGTGGGGGTGGGGGTGAGGTGAACCCTCCACAAACACAAGGTCAGTAATGAAGGGAGGCAAGTGGGAGGAAGAAGATGTGTGGGTATATGTCCGAGCCAGACTACGTAGGTTTGGTCAACCCCTGTAACCATTCGAACCTGAGGTATTCAACAAAAAGAGGTATCATAATAAGGATAATTAGTTCGCGTCAAACCAGATTGCCGGAAACGGTAAATTCGAGATCAAATCTTGACCGGGGGCACTGTTGTGGTATTTTCCACGTATTATATATAACTGATTTTTCAATCATGTCTCTAGGCAAATGCGAGTGCACAGCCCCTAAATATCCGCCCCACATTTACCCCAAAGATTGAGCTTAGCTTTATCCCTACTTTTGGACACGCGGGTACAGGTGTCCATCTTATTTTGTCTGGATCACAAGTGAAAGAGTTTGGAGTTAGAATTCCGGTAGGGAGTACTGAGGGTGTTTTTTCCTTAATGGTGTTTCTTCTTCTACCCAAGTGTCTATATCTCTCTTCCTATATATATATATATATATATATATATCTTAAATTATACAGTACTTATCCTTGATATAAATACGTAGATAGCTCGAACAGTTAATAAAAGGCGGTATACGAAAAAAAGCTTAGCTTTGCTGTTGATGTTTAAAGTAGCTTACTATTAAACAGATTGAGAATAGTTCAAAACATAAATTGTAATCACGCTCGATTTATGATTGATATTAAAAGATTTAAAGTTAACATTTAAAGAGAAGATTTAATAAGAAGCAAAACCTCTAATTATTTTATTTATTTCAATACATTGTTACTAAACGCCAGCTAGTATACCTATGACAAAAGACGCATCAATTTAAAAAAAAATGGATAACAGGAAAAGCACGCACACAAATATTAACATTTAAAAAGTATGGTATAAGCATTTGAGATCAAAATAGATGCTTCCTCTAAGACACCAAATAAAATTGTTTTAGACTGCCCCGATATTGTATATACATAAGACCGTTACAACCATAATAGATTAGGATTTAATTCACCAAAATAAATTTTTACAATAGCAGGGTTTTCCAAACTTTCGACAGTGGCTTACCTCTTTCTGGGCTATGGCTTAATCAACTTGCCCCTTCCAATTTTTTATATAAAGAAAAGGGAGAGGGGGATACAAATACCTGCTATCTTGTAAAGTACTAACATTTAATATAAATGTTAAAAAGCCTCAGTGGCAATCCAAACAAATCCATGACAGAGGAAAAGAAGGGTTTATAAAAGACCTTCCACCAAAATCTGGGTTAGTTTGTTTATCAGACTTACTACTCTAAAAAAATGTAATAGGTAATACAACTTAGTGAGACGTCGCACATCCCCTGAAATCCCTCTCGTACCACAGTTTGGGAAAAGTTGTAATATAATCATTTAAAAAATAGAAGGGGTCTATGTTGACAAATTAGCGCTATAATACTATTAAAATAATTTTCTAAAGAGAGTCAATCCCAATTTGAAAATCGCAGACGAGAGTACCATATATATATATACATATATATATATATATATATATATATATATATAT
>CABFOW010001595.1:83759-122652 GCA_902141385.1 Timema californicum
CCATTAGCTAGAAAAGTATGTTCACTTATTTGTCAATTTGGTTGTCACAAGACAAATCCAAACACTTAAAGGTCAGTTGTAGGGGACGCGATATAATGTGTGTTTTTTTTTTGCAATTTTTATGGCAAAACTTTGGGGAAGGGGGGGGGGGGAAGGGGTTTCAAAACAAATAAAATAGTCTCCAGTAGAAACGGAGTTTAATTTTCGGCACAAGGGGATCTCAACAGTAGTTGAATATCTGTCAAGGATGTCCTGGAATTTAATGACAACTTTTTCTCTTCGTTTAAAAAGTTTCTCATCTAATGCCGTTTACCCACGACAGATATTCAACAACTGTTGATATCACCATGTGAATAACACTAAACACACATTGGACTTTTCTCGCGTTCCCTACATACCCACCTTAAGAGTCTTGTAATAATAACTTTACCGCTAATAGTGGGTCCTATTACAATCCTCCGTGTTGAAGAAGAAAGCGAACCTTTAGTTCCTAGTTATTCGTATCATAGGCTCATTGTTTGGATTGTAAAATCTTAAAAGTATTTTATAAATCAGTATTTGTAAATAATGGCCAATTTAAATGTTTTACATACAAATTTAGGCTACACAACGCTTAAGAATATTATTTTTTTATTCCCTGACTGAAGAAATTTGTCAGTCCTAAAGTTACTAGAGATATTCCTATGGATTTATCTATAACGCCAATGGGTTTTATATATGAGTTCTTACTTTTTGCATATATTGTCTATTTACCATAGTATTTGTATGTTTTCTAAAAGCTTAAAGGCGCGGTTAAAGTATGAATTATATATCCAATTCCTCAGTGTATTCCACAACGACATAGAGATAAATATGGCAATTACGAATAAATGCACAAATATTTTTATGAGGATGGAATGCCATAACTTAATAAAAAAACACTAACCGTGATAGGTCACCATTTTCCATCGCAAGCAAAACCACAATCTGATACAATCAAACCGTGTCAAGGAAAGGTCAAGGTCATGTTTAATAAGCTTACCGTAAAAACCTGATAACACAAAGTATTTATCAGGTTTACCTCATCTCGGTTAATTAATCGTCAGTTTATACCTTTTAAATTTTAGATAAAATTAGCCCAATCTAAAGTGTGATCTGATGTTGATAGAGTGATTAAAAAAACTAACGAGAAATCCCCTACGTTTATGATATCAAATATAAAATCGTATAATTTGGTTTATAAATCCTGTATAAGTTTTAAAAATACTAATGAGAAATAAAAACATTTACAGATAGTGTATTTTAAAACCGAGCATTTATAACTAGGCCTTGCAATCGAGAGAAATAATTTTGTAGTCCTATTTTAGATTTGACTAATATTGTTCTTAAACTTTTTAATTATTTTGAACATTTTAGCTATTTTTTGTTGAAAACTAAAGTGCTTTTTGAAATTAATATTTCTAAAATAAACCATGACCCTAATTATTTTAACACTGAATACAGAAAATAGAATAGGCCTAGCATATTTGGGTCACAGCTTGTAAATTAGGTGTATAAGAATACGATCAAAAACTCTATGATGCCAGATGCGTGGGCCGCAATTCAAACACAATTTATCATGTTTTTAATGAGCACTTAAAGAAATTAAGTTTCTCATTGGGACTAATCTAAATTGCCCCATTCTACCGCCCAAAAAGCTGCCTTGTCGTGTGCGTTTACGCGTTACAGGGAAGGCACTACACTACCCCTTGTTGCGGCGGACCTTGGGCAAATATCGGTGAGCCACAGCTCCATAAAGGTTGAGAACCACTCAAGTTTACACCTCCCTAACGCCCCATTAACCGCAGCCGTCGCCCCACAACTGAAAAGAAATAAGAGAAAGTGATAAATGAACGCAGCCTGCACTTATTTCTACTTTGCTAAAGATGGACTCCCACCGATTCTCCTGTTCTTATGAATCTAGACCAGTTTCACGTCTGATAAAAAATCTGGTTTCCGCCGAGGCCCAGGACAGGATCTGTAGTAGGATTTTGATGGGGAAAGACATTCTAGAAGGCCATTTCTCTACCAGAATATTATTACATAGTAAATAGACTTGTGAAGCTTTTGATGTGAAAAAAGCTTTTCAAAAGGTCCTTTATAGTAAAAGCTTACTCATGTATATCTGAAATAATATTTTAAGCAAAACAAAACTACTCAAGTTTTCTGTCTAAGCTAAAAGGCACTAAATGTGACAATCTATTCCAGGAACGTCCAACAGTTACTCGGCCATGTAGGTTCTTGGTGAATTGGCGAGGGCTATATCTGATAGATATATATTTATAAGACCTAATGCGCAACTATAGTAAAAACATGAACGAATAGTTATTTATTTCTAACTAGCTACCCATCACACCCGATTCAGTGGTTGCGTGGTCTAACACAACGCTCTTGCAGTAGACTGAACTGCCGATGACGGGAGACCAAGGTTTTGATTAAATAATTGATTTGGATAAGGATTCATATAATGATACGGATATAATCACTTTTTGTTCGTATCCGTGTTTTATTTGACTAATTTCAACAAAAAACCTTTATTGTAACATAACCATAATAATTACATATATTGTCTCGCGGACTTTTTTGTTCACATTAGTGAGAACGTTCAATATGTATAGTATTTTTTTATGTAATACCAATAATTTTTACAGGGCACACGTAGAAAGCATATTTTTAGGCAATTTTTTTATACCTTGTGTAAAACTATCGATATTTTTATGAGGAATAAATTAAATTTTTAAAATAAAATATAGCCTATGTTAATCGATGATAATGTAGCTTTATATTGGTGAAAGAATTTTTAAAATAGGTCCAGTAGTTTTTGAGTTTATCCATTACAAACAAAAAACAAACAAAAAAAAATCAAATCTTTCCTCTTTATAATATTAGTGTAGATGTAGACAAATACAAACACTCATAAATAAATCATACAAGTAGAACTATACTTCCACTTCCGGAAATTTAATAGAGAAGAAATTAGCAAACATATTAAGTCAGCTCACTTGGCCTAATTTGTTGTTTATTTCTGTGATTATAATTAGTTCCATTTGATGTGGCGGGTCGCGCAGAGCGTGATCGGGGTCCGCGTGTTGAATATTCTCTAGTCCGTCAATTTTAGCAGTAAGAAATGAGTTTTTAAGAAGGTTTCATCTTCTAACAAATTATTTAGTTAGCTTGATAACTTTCTCTCTAGGATGCTACTCGGTATCTTGGGCCCCCAAATGTTTCTGTACTCACAGCTACCCCCTTTCCTCTTGCAAGCACGATTGTGTCTTTATCACAGTTTCCTCGCCTATCATAGTTACAAATCTATTGAGCTTCAGAAATTACTTTCAGGGTGAGGGGGTGGGAGGACGAGGAAATTAGGGAGGGGAAGGTTTTTTTGGTTGCACCTTCTTTTCCTACACCCTAGGATTGATACCATATACTTATGATATATGTTTAGTTGCATATTATTTTATTTGCCTTAGGTCCTTATTCCTCTAAGATGAGTAAGGATAATTAGTGTTTTTAATGTATGTATAAGGAGTGATTAAGTTTTTAGTCTTAAGCGATTAGTGATTTAGTATATTTAACAATTGTATTGCTATGCCTTAAGTAATATACTCTGCGGTGATTAAGGAAAGATTTGAAAAAAATATTTAAGCGTCTCTTTTAAAATGAGAAAGGATGGTCAGCGGTCAGCTCCAAAGAGGAAGAGTGGGGGGTTAGGAAGGGATTTCAGGAGGCAGGGGTGGTCCTAACGTTTGTTCACTCAAAAACTTATTTACAAGGGGGTAGGTGGGTCACCTACAACCCTATCTTTCGAGAATGTCATGGGACAAAGGATGGGAGCTTTGGAAAATGAAACTCGGGAGGTGGCGGTGGGGCACCGATGTCCTTTGGTGTAGTATCCACCCTAGCACCAATAAACAATAGAATTAAACACCTTATGACAATACTTAACAGTGACAGAAAAGTCTTTGGTCGCCCTAGCCACTTTTGACCATAATTATATTCATTCGACGAAGTCATGTTAACTTCGCAACAGTTCCTTTAAATAGATCGCCTCAATCAATACCTTTAAATTAATACAAATAATATAGTAAAATGTTATCTATGTCGACCATGAATAAAAGTTTGTATTTTATAAAAGGCGTAATCTATGTTAACCCCCTCAAAAAATCATATTTTATAAAAGGGGTTATCTATGTTGACCCCAAAAAAGTTTGTATTTCATAAAAGGTCCTTCGAAGTAGAAGAATTCAAACACAAGACAATAAAAATGAAAATAATATTTGGATGAAAAGGATGGGTAGAGGGAAGTATCATCAACCAGCGTAATATACCGGAAACCTGCATCGGTGGGCACGTGGGCTAAGGTGCTGGCTTCGATTAATAAGGTCTTAGTTGGTTTTTCACACAAGTAAGGGTGTATTCCGCCTAAATATTTGCAAAGCCTACGGGAGATCAAATCTCGGCTTCCAAGATGCAACTCAAAAAAGTCTTACCTCGCCAGTACCTCTGTATTCAAACAAACTACGATATTTCCAGACTGCACAATATTGGGTGATCCATAAACCACGTAATGCCATTTAAAAGAGAGGGGGGGGGGATGTAATGTATATATAGTGTGTTACAGGGGGAGGGGCGGAGGTTTGGTACAACACAATACTATGTTACAAAGGTCTTTTACTTAGATTTTAATGTTGAAAAAAGAATATTATTGTTCATGTTTTACGCTTAAATACACATACTTCATAGTTAACTTCAAATTCTGAGAAGTATTAAATATGAGTTCCTCTTGTGAAAAGTGGATAGCCTCGGATATTCCAGGCGCTCCCTACTCCACATATCAAGGATATATTGAAAAAGCACTTTTATTTGAATTCTTTAAGTAGGTTACTGCCGCAAAAAATCAACCTGGGTTACGCAATAGTCTGAAATTCTAATCAGCACCCTTCCTTCACCTCTGACAATACAGCTTGTGAATGTGAGGAATGCCAGGCCTTCACCGTGGTTCGGATTCCACATTAAACTGTAGGTCCTCCATTTTATCTCACAATCACCCTACCATTACACTTTAGCGTAAGTGCGTATAACCCGAAAGGGTAGAAAGACGCGGTGCTAATAATAATAATAATAATAATAATAATAATAATAATCTAATCAGCACAATGTGTAGCATAGCGATAACCCGACAACTGATTCTTGTGAGAATTGTCACGGAAGACGGACACAAGTAGAGGTATTGTTGTATCCCAGCTGCAGGTGCCTAAACTAATGTACTATCGGTGAACTAGCTGGTCCTGGTACTAGGTGTATTGTTTAAGGTAATATGTTATGTATAAGGTTGTATTGATTAGAACGTTGTTAAGATGCTGTATTTATAGAGTAAACGCTAAATCCATCATAGGTAAACTATACGACAATCTCCATACCTCAAAGAGTGGACCAACGTCGCGCCGAGTACCCTGGCAACATCTGGCAACGTCGCAAGAGGCGCGAGCATGGTCTACGTCACGCTACCGCTCTGTGACGAGGTCACACGTACAATGTAATGCAGTCCCCGCATAAAATTTCCTAGCCGATGCAAAATGAGGTTTTACACCTAACGCGTAGATAATATTTGGGAACTTTGATGATCTGTTTTTAAAGGAACATTTTGTGGCCGTTTCTTAGCATCCAAATTAACATTACATTATTGACTTGTACGAATCACAGCGCACTAAATAGAAACCAAGAACCTCCCCAGTACTTCTCGACAAGGAAGTTTCATAAAGTGCTCGCTTGGCACGATTGTTGACCCGTTTGTAGTCGAACTTCCGTCATGTGTGGGGGGAAAGGAACCCAGTCACGTGATCCAAGGGTTTACAGAGTTATATTCCCGGTGAAAATGAGAAGCCGTGGAATTGATTGTGTCGCTATTATTAACTATCGGACTGAGAGTGGTTGTTGCATAATGTCCTAGAACAAAGATGGGTCAAATACCTCCATTAATCTGTACAGTAGTTGAATTTGGTACAGTTTTTTTTCTTTTCAAAACATACACTTTGTTTACCCTAAAAGGTGGTACTAACCTTGACGGATTATGCTATGGCCTTAACTTACAAGCCACTCCGTTGAGTAATTCGTCAAGGTAAAACAACTATATTTTTGTATAAAGGGAGTGTACATCAAATTCAGACACGTTTGCTACTAACTTATATTGATTAGGGGTTGAAATATGTGTATCAAATGTCAATAAAATTGCATATAAAATCGATTAAAATAGTGAGAAATGTGAATGTTAAGTCATGTTGTGGGAACGCATTAAATAAATACAGTCGCATTGGTATTCTAAACCCTAAGACAGTTTTCCGCAAACGGTGCGCCGTGGCGGCGAATTAGGTGTGCTGTGCCAACGCACCTCACATCGCTGACAGCCAAGTCACCTTGTTATCTATTAAATAAATCTTTATATTTCATTCAGTAAGGAAATTTGTTCTGAAAATATGACTGCAACTATTGGGAATTAACTAACGCAGTAGTTACCACGTGAACTGTGAGCTTTCATCGTTGTTTTGGAAATAATAATAGATCATTAATGTTAGCATAAAAATAAAATTAACTTTAGAAAATGTTCTGTGTCGATATAAATTTAAAAAATAATGGAAATATTGAAACATAACACGATATTTTTTTTAAAATTATGAATAAAATGAGAGAAAATAGGCCTAATTTTTAAAAAATTATTTGATCATGAAATTCAAGAAGTTCACTTGTCAATATGTTACTATTCTTATGTGACTGAGTACATACTCAAACATTTTTAAAAAAACACGACCTAAGCTATCGTCAAATTACTCTAAAAAATTTTCACGATTGCTACTAATTTTGACAATAGCAACCTTGAGAATGTATTGTACACACGCTACTACTAAGTAAACATGAGCTAAATCGGTACTGAATAGTTTTTTTAGGTGTAGCGTGTCGTAATGCCGGTCTGTGTTATTTATATATTCACACTAGTGGTGTAGGGTTGAGGAAGGGAGAATTTAGAGATAGTAATCATTTTCTAAAAGGCCCTTTCTATGTTCCATCGACATGCATGCTTCCCTTAGTCACACAAATAGTATAATCAATCTTATAAATATTTTATATTCATGATGTTTTTATCTAGTATAAACCATACATATTTATTTTTAAGAACCATGTATTAGTACCCATTCGGGTTATACGTTTATGTACTAACTAAGCTAATAGGTTAGAGATGAGGAAGGTTGAATTTAGAGGAAGTGTACCGGCATTTGCGTGGAGAGTAGGAACCATTTAGAAAAAAAGCCACCCTCAGTTCACCCGACCGGGATCGAACTACGATCTCCCAATCATTGGAAGTATATTGCTAGTCTAGCGCCTTACACTATGTGGCCACCTAAGCGGGGTTTTATCTTGTATTAACAATAACATTAGAAATATGTTAGTTCCATGCTTTTATTTAATTTAGGAAAATATTTATAGGCGTTTTTTTTAACTAAACAATTTCAATGTCCGACACGAGATACGCCAATCACAAGAATATATTTCTCTATTTTATTTCTTTACTTTGAGTCTCATAATATGATATAACGTATAATGTGTATTAACCTAGGACCAATAAGGCCTCTTATCCAATTATTATACTAAAATTTCCTTTTAAATGTAAACATTGACATAACTACTTTTATTTAATAAAATTCCTCATACAAATTGATAATTAGTTATCTCCGATTCCTTTAAGGACAAATAAGCTGAATTTTTAAAACTCAGCAATCAATATTTTAAAATTCAAATATATGTAAGCAAAAATCGACGAGCTACTTGTCATATTTGTGAAATAAAGTCTGTTCACCATAGGAATTGTTTTCTGAAAACCCTTTTCCCTACCAGAAATCTATTATATAGTAGGATATTGGTAAGAAAAAAGACCTTTCAGAGAGTAATTCCTACCGTGAATGAAGTATAAGCATTATGCATGTATATACATAGTGTATGTTGTTTATATATATACATATGAATAGCATACACTAATTTTAACAACTAAACTTAGTTCACTTATGTATTTAGAACTTAAAGCCATGATTAAAATACACATGTAATCAAATTTTAATTAATATCACAGAATTAATGTGTTTGTTTCTAAGCTAAAGGAGTTAAAATTTAAACAATCATAGAAAGTTTTTATTTATTACATATATTCCTTAAGATATTAATTCAAAATTTACACTCCGTATTAGTGTTTTTAGCTGAATAAATTTAAGCTTAAAATAAGGTTAAATGTGAAAACAGTTAGTTACAAACTTTAACAATGGGAGTGGAATTATAAACCAAAGGAGCTCATCATGGTTTGTAAGACTCGGCATTTAAACCAAGAAGATTCGCAAACTGAGGCATAAGCGATAAATAAAGGGAATATTTTTCTTTATAGATTAATTTAATCCCAATCTACAATATGTTGAATCGAGCCCAGTTGATAATATAATCATGTGAACCTAAGAACAATAATTTTCAGTGAACAATCTAAAACCGCTTCTGGCCGTTCCCACGACACTTCTGTAATGACCTTATTGTAAAAGATATTGCCGGAAAAGCGAGAAAAACAGGCGTTTTGGTTTTTTACCCTCACCTCTGAAGAAATATTGCGTTATTTTATTTAATAAATTGTTTGTTATTTCATGATTTGGTCCACACGCATATTGAGGTGAAAGGTATCACGGTTTCAATAAGCATATAGGATTAGGAACATCACATTTTGAGTTTTATAATAAAATATTAAGCGCTACACTAAATACAAGACAACAACTACCTGAGCTCGTATCCTGTATTTAGAGCAGCGCCAAACTTGAGGCGAAACTGGCCATAAGTGTCTGAAAGAGGCAATTAGTTATTTTTTGGCGACATTTCATGCGTTATGTCGCAGTTTTGTGGTCAAATTAGAAACAAAGTAATATTTTTTAAATAGCCTCAACAGAAAATTTAAAGATAAGCAAGTAAGTATTGTAATTGTCTTTCCATATGAAATACAAGAGTGTGCGAGGATATTTCCCTTAAAGTAGACGGCACCCTTAACACTAAATGCTAAACTCAAACATAAGGAAATTGAGTAACTTATTATTTTAGGATTGAATAAGTGTCCCCTGAACTTCAAATAGGCCTGCATATCAACAAGACCGTGAAGGAATGGGGGAGAGGAGAGCATTAAGAGAACGTATAGGTAATAATAATAATAATAATAATAATAATAATAATAATAATTATTATTATTATTATTAGCACCGCGTCTTACTACCAGTTCGGGTTATACGCACTTACAATAATGTGTAATGGTAGGGTGATTGTAAGATGAAATGGAGGACCTACAATTTAACGTGGAATCCGAACCATGCTGGAGGCCTGGCATTCCACACATTCACAAGTTGTGATTAATACATGTCTTGTCAGAGGTGAAGGAAGGGTTTGGCAATCAGATAAATCTGTGACGGGACCGAAGATTGAACCGTATAGGTAATTTAATGTGTGATAGTTACTGTTCTTAATGTGAAATAAATCAGATAAATTTAAGTATTATAAGAATAATACACCGAATGGAGGGATTGAACAGAGAGTTATTATCACTTTTTTTTTACGGTTATGAGAATAGTTGTGTATAAAAACTGATTTTATACTCACAAGTGTAAGTTTTGTGTTTATTTCCTGTTTTAACAACGTGTTTTATTTAAAGTGGAAAACCATTACATTATGTACATATTGTTACGATACTATATTTTGCTTAGTGGGATCTTTCAATTTTAGTTTGTAGTACAGCTCTGTAAAAAAAATCATGTATTCAATTAAAAAGCCTTTCCGTTATTTTCGCTGTTCTTATCTGATATGGCTTAGATAAGCACCCAGATGATAGCTCAGTATAACAATACGTGCAAAACTGGGAGAAAAAAACAAACTTAGGCGAACACTAGCAAGCACTCAAACTAATAATGAAACACAGCGTTGTCAAATCGTGTAGCGTTATCAATTCACATACCTATTATTATTTGCATTTTTTTATTAGTTACGTTCAAGATTAAGGCTATCAAAGATTGAACCTAAGCACGAATCGGGGATTGGAGCCCCGACACCCTTATCAACGGAAATCGAAAGTTTCTATATAGTTCATCAAATTAAATAACAAAATTAAAGATAATTAGAAATATCTAGACACTAACGTACTTGAATGACCCGGAAGGGTAAGGTTGTGATTATTTCTAACTGGATGGACTAGGAATGTTGACCCTTATCCCCAGGCAAAATCTAGTTTTTAATTAATCCTCCATTTGCTTTTAACCGTGTTTAAACTTTAATCCCACTTCATTTAAATTAAGTCGTTTTGTACACCTTTTAAAACGTATCAATTAATAAACCTTAGGTATAAATTATTAATTATCTACAACTGTATGGCGAGCAAGCAGTAAATGCTGCAGGTCCACTTGTGTGAAGTAATCAATATTGTATCATGCTGTGTGTGTGTGTGTTATATACTATACTATATAACTTGATGTATATATAAATATATCAAGTTTTAGTTGCACCAATTTAAAAAAAAGAATTAGATCAGCCATATGAGTATCATTAACGTTATTTAAGATATTATCTAAACAATAAATCAATTTTATTTAATACTAATTGCTGTTTGACTTAGATCTAAGAGGACGGTATTCAATTCTCAATCATGTACACGGCTGTGGGTAGTGGGTGATTCATTACTTTTAAAATATGTTATCAATACCCGTGAAATAACTCTAGTAATATAGTAAAACGCTATCAATTTTGGCAGCATATGTTTGCGTTTTCTAAAAAATGCCCTTTATAAGAAAATTGAGCTGTAGTCATCCCGTCCTCACCAACTTGAGAACAAACTAAAATCGTCAGTCAAATAATTGACAATCAAAATCGTCGGGTAGAACTATTACACAAGCCATCACTTCCTATGAGGCAACATCTCGATTTGCCACGCCTTGTTGGATATGATTTAGAACGCTTCCAGGCTACGACATTCCTGACAGAGGAAGAACGGTGACGTAGACTATGTGAAAACTCCCCAGCCACAATACGAACCGTTTTGGTTAGGACGGAAGTTTATTTAATCATGTTTTTAACCTCATGTTTTACTTGAATTAAAAGTAATCGTCTAAGCAGACAGATGGCCTTGCTTCAATAGTTTGACCAAGGAAGAACTAAAGTAGGGTTAGTAATAAGAAACCTATACAACGGTTTTATTTTTATTAACTTTACTTTAAAATATCCATAAGACAAACAATGACTTTTGAAAATATTAAAAATAATTAATATCAGTTGGATAGTCTACAGGAAGCGATTAACTATATGAACCTCATTTTCACATTTAATTTGATATCAAATAAATGTATGCCCGATATTTTTTTAAAGTGGCAGTTGTTAGCCTATTATACTGTTCATAAAGTTGGCATAGGCAATGTGGGTAATTGCGAACGGTGTTTATAATTTTTTAATTTTCAATACTAGTGGAAAGAAAAATATATTTTTTTGAAAATTTTGTTAGTTTTATATAACCTGTAAACATTTCAATCATTTATCTTCACTTGTTCATGTCAAGATTAGTTAAAAAAAACTGTGGCTTTTTTTAAAACAAATTAATGGTGCATAGGCTTACAAAAGAATTTTTCCTAGGTACAAAAAAAAACTTCTACAGGTTGAAACCCAATTTCTGTAGTTTGTATTTAACCAAAGGATGATCTGGTTTTTACAAAGTTATTTTATACCTTGTATTAGCCTCTTAATTTAAAAGTTCACAATTACCCACTACTTTTCAATTTAGTGGTTAATTGTGAATTCAAATGATCTGTTGCTGTAAATTAACAGAAGTAGCTTAAGATGTTTAACTATATACAAAAATAGACAGTTAGGCCTACCTATAACCTAATTCGCAGGATCTGTTGCTGTAAATTATTGAAATAATGTAACCTAAGATTTTCCACTAGCCTATATACAAAAATAGAACGTTAAAGTCTAGGCCTACCTATAAATTCACACAATATAGTGCTGTAAATTAACATATTATGTAGCCTAAGATTTTGCTTTGGTTTTTTTACCAGTAAAAAAGTGTTTTGTACCAGTCAACATTTTTTTTAAAAATATGTCCTCTGTTTCAAATTTATTTTTCACTTTTTTTTTTGCATGACATAGAAAATGGGCAATTGTAAACGCTTATTTTTGACCATAACGTTTTGAAACCAAGCAAAAGCATAACATGCTCTTCATTCACAACTGCCCAAATCTTCCATACCTGTCTGTTTAGTATTTTTCCTAGTGGCATTCACAATTACCCCCCAATTCTAGGGTAATTGTGAACTCAGTTCGAGTACTTGGAAACACGCTATTGCTTAGTTATTTGCTGCAAAATTATAAAAAATATATATAGATTATATCTTGAGATATGTTGAACTTTATATCATGAGTTCATTTCATGGTCAAAATACAAGTGTTTCGTAAAATTAAAAGCTTAGGGACTCGTCAAAAAGCATTCCCAATTGATTGCCCACATTGATCCTACGTTGAATTATAGCGATTCAGTTTTTAGTGTAGTAAAATAACACCGGGAGTAAACATTTTCGTATGAAACGCATGTGTTTTCTTTAAATTTGAATAACAATGTTTTAACTATTTAGATAAACTAAATAAAAAACTTATGTTTAGTCAATTTTCTTTATTTAATTGTAATTTATTTACCAATTATTGTTTTAATACTCGTAGCTTTTATTTGTCACCGCATCTCATTATCCGTTAGGATCTATCCATATTGACTAGCTATACTAATTTGTCAAGGACGAAGAAGGTGGAATTTAGAGGAAGTATATCCGCAGTTGCGTGGGGGGTGGGGGGAGAGTGTTNGGAGAGTGTTAAACTTTAGGAAAAAACCACCCTCAGTACATCCGATCCGGGAGCTCCAATACACCGTTATCGAGTAAAGTATATTGAAAGAGTGACACCGCCATAGATAATTCGATCATCGAAGCTGGTTGAAAATGGCAAGTTACTGGCACTTCTCCCACATGCTCCTTACATACCACGCTGTCAAATGGGAAGCAGCAGTGACGGGCGGCTAAAGAGACTCCAGAGAAGTGGGTCGTGTCCGGACCACCAAACTCACGCTCAATCGTCCTTCGAACTTCACAAGGATTGTAATCATAGGAAGAACAAATGGGGAGTCTACCTCCTGGGTTGAACGGGATGGCGGGGAGACTCCCGACAGATTGTTGGCTTTCAAAGCAAAATACCTTATAAAAGACTGGGTCCTTTCTTCTGGCGTAAAAAGGATTGCTATTAATGCAGGACACGAAACGTTCACTTTGAGGCACAAATCACAAGAAAAAGGGTTTAGTCTATTTTTTTAATAACTACCCGCAGCGATGACCATGCGGTCTAAGGCAATAGAATAGCACTGCACGAGATTGCCGTTGATGGGGATGTCGGGATTCGAATCCCGGAAAGGTGCAAGATTGTTTTCCCAGTAAGATGTATAATTTTTTTTACTATTCTTATTCCACGTCAATGAGGGTGCACGTCCTTAAATCTACTCTACTCAGTCATGTTAGACTAGTATTGTTATGCTTACTGATGCACTTCATAAAATAGTATACATCGTTTTAGTGGCGAGCTTAAAGTTATTCTTGATTTTTTAGTCCCTAATTTATGGTTACTGTAACTATTTCAGTGACTAATTCAAGGTTAATATAAACAACTTTAGTGCCTAATGTAAGGTTGTAAACAATCATTCTATTACTTGACTTGCTGTTACTATGATAGGCGCGAAAGAGAAAAATGCAGGATGTGACGTTATGTCGAGAGGGTGGGTGGTAAGAGATTATTTATTCATGCCCCGACGCTGGGTAGCATCTTGTGATGTTCTGAAGTTGAGGTTTATTTCCGAGTTTCTTCTACGTTGGGTGTGAGACATTTTGGTGTACAGGAATGAAAATTCCGGCAGAGCCCCATATAAGCGTAAGGAGAATTTAATTGGGGGTTCAAAACCCAAAGTTTGCGACATGATGTTAAGAATTAATTTTAAACCCTAAAATGATAAAAAAATATTTTATAGGCTACAGCAGTGGTGGAACTTAATTTGTGTAAGAGGTTGCAGGGAGGAGTAGCAGCAGAAAAGTTATTTTTATGAACTTTCTAACCTACTTTCCCCCAGTTTATGAGAAAAAATTGGATGTTTCTCTTAACAGATATTTAGAATAGCGCTCCCAAGATTTTTTTTTTAATTTAGCTATTCCTTGAGGATATTTGGAGTAGTCCTTCGCCAGAAAATTTATGAAAATTGTGATACTTCTTAAAGTTATTTTAAGAAGTGTTCACCAGAGTTTTTTTAATGAAGTTTAGAATGCCCCAGATGCTATTTAGTGTGTTATTGGGATAGTTTTTTTCTTTTCGAAAATCAAATGCCTCTAGAAGCTATTTGGCGTTATCCTTGCCCACAACTTTTTTGAAAAGGGAATACTTCTATAAGTTATTTGAAGTTAGATACAAGCCATCTTTAAACTTCATATAAAGAACTTCATAAAAATGGAGAGGGTAAGGTGTGAACCCTATAACACCCCTGTGCTCATACCCTCCCCCCTTCCCCAGTCGATAATACCTTGGATAAAGATGTTCAGTACTTAGGGGAGGAACAATGTTGTGATCCTTATAAGTCGTTGATGAAACTAAAAGTATTTTATTTTGTTTAAGAGATATCATGCATTTGTTTTTCTTTTGACACATTTTTTGGTTAACACATAGGCATTTAAATGGTGGGTTATATTAATTTTGTAGTAAAATTACGAGTTAGGCACGTGTCACGATAGATGACTAAAGAAGGAGTGCAGTGAGATGGCTTATTTCTTTGTTACACGTCATCTCCCACAGTTTGGAAAAATCTGCACGCCCGACGGGAAGGCTATGCGTTTAGAAATAATGTACGAGATTCCAAGTCATTTTGGGGCCTTAGGTTTTCAGTGTGTTCTACAGATTACTAAATTTATTTATATTAAAATTTTAGTTAGAGGTGCCTGCCAGTCTAGAAGAAAATTAGGAGACAGTTTAATAGTCACACCTAGTATACCTCAATTGTGGCACTATACTAATACTAACTAAAAGTCGACACCCTTCTAGACTAAAACTGAATGGGCCGGTACCATATGCGAAACTGGCCCATTCGATTCTGGTCTTGATAGGTGTCATCTTTTATTTGGTATATCGTCACAATTGAGTCTTAACTACGAAACTAGCTCTAGGACAGTGAGATATTTGGCAACAACAAAAAATTCATTTATATCGCATATTAAAAATGAATCTAAAAAGAGAAAGGAGGCGGGAGTCAAGACATTACAAGGCATTTACCCCGAGGAACACACACATTCTGAGTGTATCCAGGTGACATTGAATCCCAACCTCAATTCATGTATACAAGTTGATTTCTCCCCAACTCGGGGGCTGAGGTTGGTGACCTCTGAAAACGTCTCACAAGAGCCAATATGGCTCCTCCCGTATCATTATTACACGACCACAACCTGGCTCACGTTTCTGCAGAGCAGCAAATTGACCTGGCCACACTTCATTCCTAAGCACATTTCCTGCTAACAAAACCTTTCGTTCTAATTATATAGGGCCTTTTCTATTTTAACATATCAAGATGAACTTTACCCGCTTCGGTGGCCGCATGGTCTCAGAAGCCACTCTCGAAATATAATAAGACTGCCAAAGACTAGGAGATCGGAGTTCAATTCCGGTCGGGTGTATTGAGGGTGGTTTGAAACACAGATTTTTCCACTATTTCTATAAGCAAATGAGGGTACACTTTCTCTATATGCAACCTTCATAATTCCTAACACATTAGTGCCATTAGTACAAAGGCTTATAGCCCGAACGGGTAGTAAGACGCGTTACTAAAAAAAAACTTTAAGGTTCCGCCTACTACTACCACCATATTATTCAATATTTGGTATTTTTTATGATTATGATGTAAGTTTTGAAGTTTCATAAAACACTAACACAATTCTCAATCATCTTAAAATTGTATAATGGTACACTGCTAAAAATACTTCTGTATTATAAGGGAAGTAAGATACATTTTTCTATTCAAGTGCATTAAAGTTGAGTCACTTAAAGGTTTATGACCTGCGTTTAAAAATATAGTGTTAATCACATGTTAAACGTGACCCACGAATTCCTTCTTGGGAGCTGGAAACGAGGTGTGTTGGTGTAGCAACTCAGCCCCGGCTGTTGTGGCGCTCCGTTTAGGAATGGTTGTAAATGTTTTATCAAGATGAACAACAAACAGCAATGGATGGATATTAAGACACACAAATATACAAATATTACCTAACCTATGACAAAACACGATCATAACTCAAACAAGCCTAACCTAATCTAAGAAACCACACGATTCTAAGTCTGTGTAAAACTAGAAGGAAAGTCTTTGATTAGTTCATAGGGCTGAATTTGTACGGACTATGAGGTCAAATTAGTATTATTAACAGGGCCGACAAAGTACTGAAGGATAGGCGGGACCGAATTCGTATTTCCCCGTAAGAGTATATCTGTTATAATCCTTCTAGTCAGTGACAGTGACCGCAGCTCGACTAAGCTATGGCGAGAATCCTCCTTATCAGTGACCGCAGCCCAACAAAGCTATGACGATAATCCTACTAGTCAGTCCCCGCAGCTCGACTAAGCTATGACGATAATCCTACTAGTCAGTGACCGCAGCTCGACTAAGCTATGGCGAGAATCATCCTTGTCAGTGACCGCAGCCCAACAAAGCTATAACGATAATCCTACTAGTCAGTGACCGCAGCTCGACTAAGCTATGGCGAGAATCCTCCTTGTCAGTGACCGCAGCCCAACAAAGCTATGACGATAATCCTACTAGTCATTGGCCGTAGCTCGACTAAGCTATGACGATAATCCTACTAGTCAGTGACCGCAGCTCGACTAAGCTATGGCGAGAATCCCACTGGTCAGTGACCGCAGCCCAACAAAGCTATGACGATAATCCTACTAGTCAGTGACCGCAGCCCAACAAAGCTATGACGATAATCCTACTAGTCAGTGACCGCAGCCCAACAAAGCCATGACGATAATCCTACTAGTCAGTGACAGCAGCTCGACTAAGCTATGGCGAGAATCCTCCTTGTCAGTGACCGCAGCTCGACTAAGCTATGACGATAATCCTACTAGTCAATGACCGCAGCCCTACAAAGCTATGACGATAATCCTACTAGTCAGTGACCGCAGCCCTACAAAGCTATGACGATAATCCTACTAGTCAGTGACCGCAGCTCGACTAAGCTATGGCGAGAATCCTCCTTGTCGGTGACCGCAGCCCAACAAAGCTATAACGATAATCCTACTAGTCAGTGACCGCAGCTCGACTAAGCTATGGCGAGAATTCTCCTTGTCGGTGACCGCAGCCCAACAAAGCCATGAAGATAATCCTACTAGTCAGTGACCGCAGCTCGACTAAGCTATGGCGAGAATCCTCCTTGTCAGTGACCACAGCTCAACAAAGCTATGACGATAATCCTACTAGTTAGCGACCGCAGCTCGACTAAGCTATGGCGAGAATTCTCCTTGTCAGTGACCGCAGCCCAACAAAGCTATGACGATAATCCTACTAGTCAGTGACCGCAGCTCGACTAAGCTATGGCGAGAATTCTCGTTGTCGGTGACCGCAGCCCAACAAAGGTATGACGATAATCCTACTAGTCAGTGACCGCAGCCCAACAAAGCTATGACGATAATCCTACTAGTCAGTGACCGCAGCTCGACTAAGCTATAACGATAATCCTACTAGTCAGTGACCGCAGCTCGACTAAGCTATGGCGAGAATCCTCCTTGTCAGTGACCGCAGCCCAACAAAGCTATGACGATAATCCTACTAGTCATTGGCCGTAGCTCGACTAAGCTATGACGATAATCCTACTAGTCAGTGACCGTAGCTCGACTAAGCTATGGCGAGAATCCTCCTTGTCAGTGACCGCAGGTCGACTAAGCTATGGTGCGAATCCTCCCAGTCAGTGACAGTAGCCCAACCAAGCTATGATGATAATCCTCGTGATAAGTGAACATTACCTAACTAAGCTATGACTCTTTAGATACAAGAGGTCCGTGACCCAACTATTAAGTGGCGATATATCCATTTAGAGTCCACCTCACTCTCAGATCTGTGACATTTCGCGTCAAACGTCGTTACAAATGAGCAGATTCGACCGTTAAAATTACCTTTAAAGCCCTTAAAATTGAAGGTAAAGGTTATCAAAATACCGACACAGCACTAACAAACCTAATATTCAAGTTTTATAATTTTTAATCTAGGCATGGATATGTTTATTATGACCAGAGCCCTGACTATGAATCATTTAGGGCGAGATGTATTATTCCCGAGCTGGGTCGTGCACAAGTACCCCGTCACGAAATGGTAGGTTTAATTTAATAATAAATCGCTCCTGAAGCAATTTAAAGTGTTTTTTTAAACATAATTGAAAGTGTCGATATTGGTATTGAGAGGAATACACAAAACACACTACCAATATTCATTTCAATGGAGAGGGTATGGTTTGAAGCCCCTAAAACACCTCCCACCCTTTCTGTACGTCCCTTGATTTTGATTAACATGAAGGTAGCCTAACTAACACCCTGACTTAACCGATAAGAAATGTAATTTTTTTAAGGCAGATATTAGTGATATTAGTTTAAACCCACCATGATAGTCCCGTCCCCTCATGTTAGATAATGTATGTCGCTGATAAGCAATACTAACACAAGCGCTTACGATTAAAAATAAAACAGGCTCGTTCTGCCAACTATTACTCGTTAACACCTCAAATCTTACACAACAGTGGTAATGTTACAGCAGTCCATTGTATGGAAAATTCTCTTAGATATTAGTATTAATTAGCCGTTGCCTATGGAAGTCGAGTTAACATCAATCTGTCAATTTGTGACATGGTTGTCACAGTGCACACGTTTGAATATAACGTCAGCGGTAAAATGTTGTTTTATGAAGATATGCTCGTTTTAGCATGCTTATTATTAGTTATCTACCATCCGCAACGGTGGACACACACATGAGCGTTGTTAAGGGGGGAGGGAGAGCTAATTGTATCAGACTTAAAATAACTTATAGAGGCATTCCATTTTCAAAAATTTGCCAGAGAGGGTCCACTGCAAATAGTTTCTATAGGCACTTAATTTTGAAAAAATTCCAAACAAATCTCATTCTAAATTATTTTTAGAAGCATCCAATTTAAAATAATTCTAGAAGCATCCAATTTAAAATAATAATAATACCGGACGTGGGCTACTACAAAATATAGCTTCTATACGTATATTATATTTTTTAATCCATGCAAGGATCACTCCAATTTATTTCTAAAAGAATTCAATTTTGAAATTTGTGTTGGGGGAAGACCACTTTCAATAGCTTCTAGAGGAATCTAATTTTTTTAAAGAATTCCAGGCGAGGATCATTCCAATAAGCTTATAATCAGGGCTGTGGAGCCGGTACACCAAGCCCTCGACTCAGACACCTCTATGTTTCTGCTGTCACACTTAGAATCCATAAATTGTTTAAGTATATTAATTAGTATCCAATAACAAATTTAATGCGGTAAAATGCTCCAATATAGATAGCTTCATGGGAAGATTCTTTGACATTGTGATTTTTTTTTGTCAATCCAAACCACAAATATTGGTCCCAAAAATAAATAAAAATGTTAAAATTGAAACAATATTTGTATTATAATATATGGTTAAAATATTATGAATTTTTAATTTGGAGTCGGTATATTTTAGAGACTCCAGCTCCGCCTGAAATTGCTTCTGCCTCCGGCTTCATGGCCTCCGATTCCACAACCCTGCTTTTAAGGGCATCCAATTTTCAAAAAAATTCTGAGGGAAGTTCACTTCAAATAGCTTATAGAGACATCTAGTTTTAGGAGGATAAAAAATTAGGCGAAGAACACACTAAGTAGCTTATAGGGTCATCCAAGTTTAAAAAGAATTCTGGGTGATCCAACTTTACAAAATGTGCTGGAAAAAGACATCCAAATAACCTCTAGGTCAGGAGGATACAAATTTCAAAACAATTCGGGGGGAGTAGCTTTTAAAAGAATACAATTTTCCAAAATTTTCCTAACAAGAACTACTCCAAATAGCTTCTAGGAACATACAATTTTCTAAAATTAAATGGGGAAGGGTTGTAGATAAAGTCTTAAAATAACTTGTTAGTTACTCCTCTCCCCTTTATAGTGAGTTATAACATCATGCCAAAAAACTTGCGATTTTGAATCCCCCCTCTACCATCAAGACAAATCTCCTTGCGTTCTTAGACATAAAGTCTAAGTCATCCAGCCCACAGTAGAATGGAATGAAGATAACAGGACGGTCCAGATTCGAGTCTCAACCGGGTGTAGTGGGAGTGGTTTTCCACATGCGATTCATCAATGAATGTTTGATCACAATCATAGAGAACCTTGCTTCAATTGTGTGGGGTGCTGACAGGTTATTCCTACTGTTCAATTTGTGAGTAAAGTCCATTGGCCATAGCCCATAGGACTGGTGGTAACCGACAACTAGCAGAAGATGTAAAAACCATTAAAAGAAAAACATAATTAAAAACAAATTGTTTGTTGTGAACGTCCTGACTGCCAAAAGTGATAACAAATCAACATAAATGTCTTGAAAGATCATATGATCTGGCGAATGGATGTAACTTCTAATAGCTGTCACCTTGACTACCACCGTATATATATATATATATATATATATATATATATAACCGAGTGTACCATCTTAGATTAAGTTAGTTTGTGAGTTGTTAATATGTGAATGTTAAATTCTCAATTTAAAAAAGATATTAATGAATGTGTAGCTAAACTGCCTTTGACGACTAATATAATTTCCAGTTCAACCTATCAAATCGATTGTGTTTAATTAACATGCTTTCTAATACTTCAAGGAACTATTCAAAATAACACTTGACCGTGAGCCTCTACGACGAACTAAATAGAAAAAAAAGGTGTGTTCAAGGATTTTAGGACTAGAGAAAGCTATCTGACAACCGTAACCAGTAAAGTTGTTTGTGAGCACCTTTCATTGATGTATCTGGGAAATGATCACAGGTAAGGTCCATATTCATATGTTTAGACATACGGTACACCTTAGTTGTGATATATACAGGATATATTTTAATTGGCGTCACATATTTTAAGGGAGTATTTCCATCGACCTAATGATAAAAAAAAGTTCATCTAAACATGGGTCCAGAAACGCTTAAGTTCTGAGTAAGGAGGAATTTTAGTGTTTAACAATATCAAATAATTAATCATCAATTAAACTAGACCATGCTTAATAGAAACAAACAAAAACACAAGTCAGAACATAATCATTATGGTTAAAACATTCTTCAAAATGATTTCCTACTTTTATGCATCCTTTGAGCCTACGTTCCATGCTTTGTCGTAGTGCTCGGTTATATAACCCTGGAGTACTACGTATTTACTCACATACATTTAAAATACGCTCTCTTGAAACGTCAACATCAGACACAGGAGCTGCGTGCGTGAGAGATAAAAATCCATTGAGTTCAAATCAGGTGACCGAGCAGTCCATTCAATGGAATGATCTTGGACAAGGTAAAAACCTCTCAGGGTACCTTTCTGAATACATTTCCTTTGCAAGACCATACGTGTAGTGTATGTATGGCATTTAACTCACAAAATATATTATATTTTACTTGACTATTTCTTACTCCAAAGTAATCTACAGTATTTTCCACAACCAACTACTAACTTAACTCTTTAAACAATACAAAAGACAAATCAGAAAAACAAAACATTATTACCTACCAACTCTACAGAACAAAGCTGACATTACATATTCTTGCAACTCATTCATTAAAGCAATTTGGGTTGATTAACTATTTAAAGAAAAATATTTACTAACTCTAAGACTAAGCATTTCTGGACCCATGTTTAGATGCACATTTTTTAATCGTTTGGTCGATGGGAACACGCCCCTAAGTCGTTTGAGACCAATTAAAATACACCCTGTAAATATATTGAATACAAGCATCGAACCTCACTATACTGCTGTCACGCTACGTAAAGATAAGAATCCATCCTGACCGGGATTTGAGCCAATCCATCTTGATAGTTAACAGTATCTCAATGTGTCAATTCTATGAGCAATATACCTCAACGTGACTCTGAATAGCCAATTACATTCTACCCAAGTAACTGCATTAGAGAAAGAACACAATTATTGTGCTGTGATGCGGCTAACGGTACTTTCCGCTTTGGTATGGCCCGTAGACAACTTGGAGAGGGGTAAACATTGGGCTTGTTGACACGAGGAGGGCGTAAACATTAACAAGCGGGTGGGGGAAAGCCAAGCAATAGTGAACTGACCACCCTTATCGCAATATCTTACAGCTGTCAAAATTAACACTATTTGTCAAGTGACAATTCCCAAACATCCATTAACGTTTGACTACGTGAAAGTGTATCACGCGGCAATAGTTGGTATGTACGTATCAGTAAATAATGGGCTGACTACACAAAGAATAAAAATAAATAGTATACATTTGAATATTTATTGCATTTTTTCAGTATTGCAGAGGTAGGAAAGATAAAAAAATAATCCTCTAAAAATGTCCTAAGCCATATCTGAAGGCCTACACTTGGAAAGCATAATGCTTTACAATCGACAGAGTTAATTATTTAGATTTTTAGAATTGAGAGCACACAACATTTTAGTTTGGGTCCTCCTTGTTATTTAAAAAGAGTAATAAATTCAATAAACTTGTGATGCTAATTTCATAAATGAATCATTTTCATTTTATGTTTTTAATTTTTAATTAAATTATACAAGTTGGGATTCAAGATTCGGGAAGAAAAAAGATTCGGATGCGGGAGAGATAGTTTGGGACCATCTTTGGTTTGGATCCGTTTACAGCTTGTCTCTCCTTCTATAAAAGATATGCGTATAACCCGAACGGGTAGTAAGACGTGGTGCTAATAATAATAATATAAGAGATAGGAGTGCTATTTTAGAACCTAGGTATTCAGTGTTAAATGGTCTTTCTACCAGGGCTGAAAGATGCACTTCTTACGGTGGGAGTGTATGAGGCCATAGAAAAGGGCAGTATTTTTTGCAGTTTTTATAAAAACTTTTTTTTCGACAAAATAAAAAAAAATATTGCTCCAATAGAAACATAGTATAATTTTCTTCACTTGGTGATATCAACAATTCTTGAATATATGTCAACAGTATAGCGGCATTAAATAATAAATGTTTTAAATGTAAATAAAAAGTTTTCATTAAATTATAATTATTCAAGAACCGATAAAGTTACTGTGCGAAGTAAATTAAACTATGTTTCTTTGGAGAATGATTTGATTTATTTTTGCCAAACAAATGTTTTACTATAAGAACTGCAAAAACGCTTAACTTTTTCTCGCGTACCCTAACGTTTACAATTTTTCCAACTAAATTTAGGAATATTATATATTTTGTTTACATCCAAAATCTTTAAAGTTAATTCGAAAGTATTTTAACCAGTTAAATTAACTTATTAAGCTATGTGATTGTTTTAAAGGTAGTGAACTAAATTTAGGAATACTATATGTTGTGTTTACTTCTAAAAATCTTTAAAATTAATTCCAAAGTGTTTTAAACAGTTAGATTAACTTATTAACCTTTAAAATTAATTTTAAAGTATTAACCAGTTAAATTAACAATTGAATTTTCGGCATAAAAATTATTAACGGAAAATGTTGGCGATATTCATGAGAATGCCATTATTGGAGCTAAAACTGGAAACTTAATTCCTACTCATCTAGTTCGAATTTAAGAGGATTATTGGAGAAATATCTGGCTGGAAGTTCTAGTGACTTTAAAAATTTCCCTGACTCCTCTGTCACATACATTTTCCTACTTTTACACTTACTATTTCAGCATCTATGTTTTAGCATCTTGTATTTTAAAATGTGTCAACGTACCGATTATTCACCTGGATTCAATACAAATAATATATCGGCATGTAATTAAAAAATATTAAAAGAGGTTAATAAGTATTTCAAGAAAATAAATAGCAACAGGCATATTAGAAAATAAAGTGTAAAATTTATTGGTAAATCTGAAAACGTCAGCATTTTTTGAAGAATCTTCGTGGCTAAAACACGTTCGCGACTTCTGCCAGGAACGGAACAGTTTTGTCTAAGGGCGGGGAAGGGGGGAAGTGCCTTATCCAACACGGGCGTCCCCACTGTTGGTAAAACCTTGGCAAGTTGTTCGCACACGCGATGAAATGGTGCCAAAAGTTGGGGCCTCTCACCACTAGTTACCTCACCGCGTTTTCTATACAAATTGGAGAAGAAGTGTATGAGAGTAGTAACATTAATCATACATTAATTCTTTGCTCTCGAAAATATGATTAACATAGCTTCCAACATGGGGGTGAAACAAAAAGCCTTACAAAATAAATGCTAACAAGCTAAATAAGAGTATTTGTTTGCGTTGACTAAAGATAATTAAATTAAATTAAATTATCAAAAAGGATCACTCGATTTAATTTTTTCACCTTGACAAGCTCTAGCTCTATGTAAAAATGCCTATTAATAGGCTTACATTTTAAAGTAATTCAACCTAAATCTATAATGTTTAAAAATGTTTCACTCCTGCCCCCCCCCCAAAGTATTAGCCATTGTAAAAATTATTTACACAAATATTAATAAGTGTAAAGTTTTTTGCGATTTTTAGTGGCGTAGGAGAGTCGGTTCCAAGGAAGTATGACCCTATTTTCTTCCAGCCTACCAATCTCAACTTATTTTAATAAACAAAAAACGCAAACTAGATGTGAATTTTTGAAAAACTCGTATAAGTAAAGATAGTCTCAGTCTTGGTACTACTATAGTGTAATTTTACCCACTTCAGTGGTCACATGGTCTAAGATGCTACTCTCACAATAGACTAGACTGCTGACGACAAAGAGATCGTGGCTCGACCCCGGTCGGGTGTACCGAGTGTGATTTACCTAAATGGTTTCCCACTTTTTCTTCACGCAAATGAATACACACTTCCTCTAAATTCAACCTTCTTAATCCCTAACCCATTGACGTAATTAGTACATAAGCGTACAAACCGAAAAGGTAGTAAGTCGCAGTTCTAAAAAAAAAAGGAATTTAATAACAGAGCCGTGTGCAAGAACTTGACTAAGTTGATGCTTAGTGGACACTAGCGTTGGTTTGCTTGCATCATTATAGGTTAAAAGGTGGATTGATAGTGTTCTCAGGACCACACTAAAGGTTCACTAAGCATTCACTAACGTTCTTACATACCGCCCCTATTGGTCCAAAGTGTGTACTTGTTTATTCTACTGGAAGCCCACTATGTTTGCTGCATTATTCAGATTGGCCCGCGAGTTCAACCACGCTGATGTAACGTAGCAACAATCATACTTTGCCTGATGATAAGTTGAGGAAAAACTGTTTTTGTGCGTTTGTGCATCGCGTTTCATTGCCCGGCCGGGGTATCCATATATCCACACTGATGGGGTAGGACGGGATGCGTAATGTGAGATTTCGCATAATCAGAGGGGTACGCAGGATTTTATTTCGGGGGGTGATAAAACTTCAATCCAAGACACAATAGCGCTCCGAACGAATGGACACAAAACTGCTTCAATCAATCGATTTAACTATCGATCCATCACCATCTATAGATACAAAATAATCTGCGATATCTATAATCACTTTTCAATGTCGATATTACGATATTAGAGTGTGCACATACAGGAATATTGTGGGAAACTTGTGTTTTCTATTTCTTCTTTCGTTGGTAGACAATACTAATTTTAATAATAATAATTTTAGTTATTGGGGGGGGGGAGAGATATCCCCCTAATTACCCCACCTGCATACGTCTCTGTTCGCATTTGCACGAAGGAAATAAGAAAACTATTTGAGAAAAACATCTCAGCACATTTAGTCAGAACCCGAACAGAGACCTCCCAGTCACAGATAAACTAAACTAGACGAGACTGACGCCTTTGCCCAAATACCCACTTTAAAATGAAAGAGTGTTTTTAATGCTAATAGTTTGTAGCATAGGGCTACCTACTGTAATTTCATAACTTACACCAGACGTCGGCAACTGATCGACCGCGATCGACTTGGTCGATCTCAAAGCAATTTTAAGTCGATCGTGTAAGAAAACTACACCGACATTAAAAGTCGATCTTTTGAATCTTTAAAACCCATAAATATTTCCAGTAGGCTACTTTCAATTAATATTTTAGTGTGAACGAAATAACTTTAATCGGACATCATAAGTAGGACGCGGTGCTTAAAAAACTTTTTTTTAAATATAATGTGAAAATATACATTTTGTTTAATTTTTATTTTTTTAATGATGGGGACATATGTTAAACATTTGAAGAAATAGTGAATTTAATATAAAATGCATGGGAACTAAAACAGCAAAAGTAGAGTGGAGAAATGAGTGATCGCGGCACATAAGTCGGATCTGGGCCCGAAAAGGTCGCCGACCCCTTGTTTGCAAGATTATTTGACTATAACTCACTAACATTGATACTTTGAACAAAGTTATCGTTTCCATCAATCAATAACTGCTTCTATGTTGATCGAGGGAAAGAGGATGAGAAGTAGGAGGGAGGAGTCGCTTCAAGACCTGAGGGCTCAACCAACCATTTCCCTGGAGAAGGCAGGGCTAGTCTGTATAGTCTTTTGTTATTGCCCACATGCCCTGAAAACACGGCCAGACCCACATACAGAAGTCGCTGCTTCACTCCAGTTGTAATACAAGGTGTAGAGAGAGAGAGAGAGAGAGCTTAAATTACTCCCCAATGCAAAGAGCCCCTCGGCTGGAAGATGTAGGCCTACGGTTGAACGAACTCTGGATAGTAAGACATCTCAATGAACAATAATTCTTAGAATTATATATTTTTTAATGTGAGATATTTATCGTTCATTTTCCGAACCGACTGATTGTATCATCACACGAGAATTTCTATGAGTGAGGGCGAAAGAATTTACCAATTTTTCCGGGAAAGGAATTTTCAAATACCTACCAAGGAGGGTTCTTTTGAATGCCACGATCGACATGAGACCGACGGATTTACTTTTCCTTTGGAGGAAGTTGTGCTACGGATTTGCATAGCTCAAGAAAAATCCATCGACACCAGCTGGATTCAAACCCAAAAACCCCGGGTCCTGAGGCAGTATCACTTTGATGATGATGATAATAATAATAATAATAATAATAATAATAATGAATCCTATCAGCTAAGAACTTGTATCTTACCAACTATCCAAGCCCATATTTTTAAATTATTATTATTATTATTATTATTATTATTACTATTATTATTAGCACCACGTCTTACTACCCGTTCGGGTTATACGCACTTACGCCAATGTGTAATGGTGGGGTGATTGTGAGATGAAATGGAGGACCTACAGTTTAACGTGGAATCAGAACCACGGTGGAGGCCTGGCATTCCCCACATTCACAAGATGTCTTGTCAGAGGTGAAGGAAGGGTTTGGTAATCAGATAAATCTTTGCCGGGACCGAGGATTGAACCCCGGCCGCCAGCATAGAAGTCTGACACCTTACCCCTAGACCACCAAGTCACCCTTTTTAAATTTGATTGGCTCTTTTTTTTATTATATTTTAGTTAAACCAGTTAAATGAACGTCGATTGCTGTCAAAGAAAAACTTCCAAATAACGAATCAATAACTTTTAAAAGAAACATCATATTTTTTATATCGATTATTTAATTCTCAGGCGTAAATTTCCAGTGAAAAAAATATTGGTGCCCACCACATTGTTTTAAAGTCTTGAATGTGCCCCTGGTATAAGAAATATTGGTGAGTCCTTCCTGGTGTAGAAAGTAGGAATTGCTATATAATAGCGTTGATACTTAATATTAGGGATGTGGAAAAAGTATCGATACTTTATTAACAGATCTTATCGATATTTCCCTTTCGATACAAGTATTTTTTTACTCGGTACCCTTTTCCCGATACTTTTTCTGATATCAATACTCCCCGGTATTGTATCGGTATCGAATGAAACAACTTTTTTGTTATTTTCACCCATGCTTGGATTACATGTTTACTGTGGTTAAAGAAGGGTACATAATAGATTGGAAAATATATTACTAGGCCCAATAATATTTATCTATTAAATAACTTTCCATCAGCTACATTTTCAAAGACATTTTGAAAGCTGGTAAGGTAAAACCTTTTATAATATCCATCATACAACACTATCTACCATCCCTTACAAGTTTAAAAACTTAACATAGACGCTATAGACCTAAATATACTATAACATGGTTAAATCATTATAATTTCCACTGTTTAAATAAGTATGAAAATATTATTATTATTATTACCATGCAAAAGTTGACATTCTTGCTCGATAAAAAAAATATATTTTTCCAGATTAAAATTTCGATACCGTTACTGGTACTCTCATCAATACTTTTATTTCGACAATACTAGGGTATCAATATTTTTCTTCCGATACTTTAAATGAGTACAATATCGATTCTTTTCTTTCGATAACACATCCCTACTTATTATGCCATTTATGTCTAGATCAACTTGGGCACTTGGCGTTGTGTGAGTTTGGCTTCAAGGTCTTCAATGTTAAACCTCGGGGAAAAACCAGTTGGAAAAAAAATGTAACTAGTTTTATTTTGCATTTATCTTTCATTTTCCTAATTCAGCCATGCAATGGATACAATAAGAGTAAGTTTTTTTTATCACCGTGTCTTACTACCCGTTCAGGTTATAGGCATATATTACATACTCTAATGTGATAGGAATGAGGAAGGTAGCATTTTAGAGGTAATCAACGTGTATTTGCGCGGAAGAAGTGGGACAGCATTTAGGAAAACATCACCCTCGGTAAACCTAACTGGTATTCGAACCCCGATCTCCCCATCACCATTAAGATTGTGTGTTAGTTGCATAATACTTTCATCAATTTTGAAGGTATTACTTCGTTTCCGGGTGGACTCGGCGACAATCAAGTATCAAGTAACTTTAGATCCTCAAAATGACGGGTTGAAGATGGAAAGGCTTAATATACACTAGAGGTTATTCTCCCAGAGCCAAACGATGTTATTATTATTATTATTATTATTAGCACCGCGTCTTACTACCCGTTCGGGTTATACGCACTTACGCTAATGTTAAATGGTAGGGTGATTGTGAGATGAAATGAAGGACCTACAGTTTAACGTGGAATCCGAACCACGGTGGAGGCCTGGCATTCCACACATTCACAAGATGTCTTGTCAGAGGTGAAGGAAGGGTTTGGTAATCAGATAAATCTGTGCCGGGACCGAGGATTGAACCCCGGCCGCCCGCACAGAAGTCTGACACCTTACCCCTAGACCGCCAGGTCACCACCAAACGATGTTAAAAATGCAACATGGTTGCTAAGATGTTTGATTGATGGTAGTAACATGCAACGACCTGTTAATGCACCCACCACATTTATTTGCGTTGCTGTGGGATGAAAACATGTAAATAAGAGTGCCATATGATTTTTTTTTCTTATTCTATCTTTAGATAAGAATATGTATGAATACCATAGGTAGTATGGATTTCAAACCAACGAAAAGAATTACTTCAATAAACATTATAAGATGTATTGTTTAAATTAGCTATAATTATTTTAGTACTTACTATCATAGTTTCCTGAGATTAAATAATAACATTTAAATTAGAGTTGGGTCAAATCCATTATTTTACGAATCCGAATCTTAATTTAACTTTCGAATCGCTTATTTCAAATTCCTTTCCGAACCACGGAAAAAATTATGAACCTATGTGGAAATATAAAAGAATAATAGAAAATAAAAAATAGGTAGCTTGGTAACTAAATGTTAAAAACTATAATCCATTCATTTTAACGTTTATAATATTCAGTTAAGTTTTAATTTAGTGGTCTGGGGCCTGGTTGTTGAGTTTGTCCTTTAATTATGTTGGTTCTGAACCACTAATAAGCAGTATTGAAGCCTTAAAACAAATCTCAATAGAAAAAAATAATTATAAGGATATGAGTCTCAAATCTTATATATTTTCTTGAGTATCCTTAAGAATTCGAGGGGTCCATCCCTAGTTTAGATAATATTTAATGTCACAGTTATATATATCCTATAAAAAGTGATAAAAAGATAAACGACTTTTATCACTGATGGCATTGGAATCCATTTTAAAAATAAGATTTAAACTTAAATAAGTATGCCAAAAATTTGACAGCAAAGTTGGTAGAAAAACCAATGCTGAATTTAAAAAAACATACATCATTTATTGGCCTAAGGTCTAAAGTAAGACGTCAGTAGTAAGTAGTTTTATCTTTATTAGAACCCTTTCTTCTATTTTAGTGGTTTTCATACTATCTATCAAAAGTGACAACTTCATATTACATGACTATGTATAAATATATCAAAGTAATTTAATTACCCTTGTAACTGTAAGATAGAATGATCTTCCTACGTGTTTTTATTACAGTTAAATCCCCGTAGAAATAACCTTATTTGACAATTAAAAACGTTACCATATTTTAATGTATTCATAAGTCAATACATGTATTGAGCCTCTCCTCATTGAGAGATTGTGACACTTTTGACAGCTATAGAATATATTTGGTAAACTTGGATAACGTGTAATATTCTACTTTTTCTTATGTCTTCTAAAGGTCCTTCTGACCACTTTACAGGGTAGTTTCACATTAATTCCATCCATACACTTTTTTCCAGTCATTCTCTTTAATTTTCAAAAATGTATTATTTTATTGTGGTTATCCTTTTCAGCCCAAGCAGCGCGGGCTAAGGCTTCAGTCTAGTCTAGTTTGCAGATGACATGGAGGTCGGGGTTGAATTTCGGGCGAGTGTAATGAGTGTGTATTTCCCTAAATGGATTTTTATTCTAGCTTCAAGAAAATGATAATACAGTTCTGCACATTTTATCTTCCTTAACTCCACCAGTATAAATATGCATATATAACATGAACCGATAAGGCACGGCAAAAAACAACCTAAGACAAAACCAGATATTAATTTCTGAATAGGTCTAATGTAGGCCTACTTATTTGATTATCTATGGGCTACATGGTATTTCTGAAAGTCAAAAACATTAAATTTGAAAGTAGGCTATGTACGATAGTGGGAGAATGGTGATGTAAACATGGATAGTATAGAGCAAGGCGCTGAGCCAAAGGTCCAGAGCTCGTATCCTGCGTGGGACACTTTAATGACGGTTTAGGTATAAGATTAGTTGGTTTGTTAAGAATGCTTTATTCCTGGAGTTTAGATTGTTCGAAATTGCATTAATTGATCAGACTTTCAATCTTATTAGTTATTACTTTAGTAGGCTGGGAAACTATTTTCAAGAATCTTTTCAAATGTATCAACAACATGGTGAAAATAGTACATTGTAACCTTGCAATTTAAGTTGGTGTTTTAAGCACAAGCACACACTTTCAAGTTAATCTAAGTATGTAGTGATATTGTTCAGTTAGGATTGGCCTACCGTTATTGTTTTGATGACCGAAAGTTGGTAGGTATTCCAACTAGGGTATTAGTAAAGCCTACGTAGCCTAATGGTGTCTGGTATCGAGTTTTTTCTCCATTATTATATAATATTTTATAAACTCGTGAAAAGTTTGAATGTACAATTTTTACCGCCTGCGAAAATAAGTCATAAACGTTAACATTGAAAAAGAAAAGTACTTTTTTTGGAACAAGACAGTCAACTTAACCTTCCAGAATGTATTCGGAAAGTACCCGATACAAGAAAAGTCTTTAGAAAAATCATGTCCGCATTTGTTCCAATGCTAAGAAATAACTATTAAAATTTAACAGCACTCTGTGATTCTCCATGACGTCACAAAAGACTTGACTACAATGGAAATGGCCACCATTTAGTAACCTGCCTTGGCCCACATTGTTAAGTCTTCAACGCGAGAGGTTGTCTAGACGTAAATGAAAAAATAATTAAATGCACTCTATAAACTAAGATAACTCAATCGTTACTGCCGTTCGAAATTTTAGTTCAGAAAAAGACCCGTCATGGACAGCTAGCGGACAAAGCAAAGTTGACGTTTGTAAGTCAAGACGAAGCAGGCGTTGGCAACAGTGGACACCCAGTTCAGATAATCGGAGCACACTTTATATTCTGATCCATTATTTTATCATGCCCACTTGAACCGCTCAGGGGTCACACGACCGGTGACCACAAAAAAAAAAAAATGTTTTAGCGTATACTGTTGTGGCAGTATGGGATAATGTGCTATGAATAAATTTTATTGCTAGTATTCGTGTTTATTAAATTGTATCTGGTTAATTTAAAATAAAATTGAAATTGAAATAAGCCTGAATGAAAGTTGCAACAATTCAATAAATTGAAAATATAAATTTTCAACTTGTGGAAAAAAAACTATAAATTTAGGATGATTAAAATTAAATATATTTGTAACAATGCATGCATTTTTTAAAAGAAAACACAAATAAATTAGTTGTAAAAAGGACTCACCGTGGTCTCTTCATCTGCAACATGCGACGAAACTCCAAATTAGCCGTGGTAAAGGTATCCAACACAAACACAATTTAACTATCATAATACACCCTCTTGGATATAATAATTATTCAAAATAAAACAATTTCACTCTTTGCGTAAAGCAAACCTTAAGCACTTGTCACTTTTCCAAAGTCGAACAAACACGCACACAAAACAACTCTATATTGAATCACCCAGTAGATGACGAAATTAATCATATGATTATTTGACGTTTTATCTATCCAAATCCGTACAACTTACTATTACTACTAGTAGTACACACAGGCAGGGTCAACTTCCTTAAACCCCCACTATGTGGCAAAGTGGAACAAACCTTGCAGCAGCACGTTACGGAAGATTCCTTCCTTTACATACGACATATCACTTGGTTCACGAACTTTAAAACACAACCATAATGCACATCTCAATACAACACAATTCAACGTCACTAACAATGTTCATGGACATTTAATTTGATTTAGTTATCCGATTAATATATTTGTAATGTTAATTAAACAGACGAAAGTGAACGGGATCAATTTCTTCAACAGTTAAGTTCTTTGAAATGACTAGATCACTAAAACCTCAATAATTCGCACGGCACACTCTGGCGAAGATAAACCCAACCCAACCTGCCTCCATTTTCTGTCACTTTGCAGGCTCCTCATTGTAGCGAGCGGAAGCCATATTGTGAGGTCGCCCTCTGTGCAAAGGCCAGAACTAGACAGTCGACAGTCGACTGTCGCTATTCCGATAGTTTAGTACAGCAAGCGCAGCCCTAGCGCACGACTTTGGAAGCTTCAACCAAAACACTTGTCGAGAATCGAGATATTAAAACAAGTGGGCGACAACAGAATGCGTACATCCAGTGCGTCACGATGATTAAAATAAACCACGCCACACAAAAAATACAAGTGGCTAGAATTGTTCCACTCACACAAAACATAGTGAGGAATTAAACGACGTCCGTTTTACCATGTAGCAAGTTATTTATGTGTAGTTAAGGTGTCATAACTATTAAACAAGCCATGAAAATGTTACAATAAGAAGGGAAGGGGGGGAGGTGAAGCAAAACATCAAAATTACAGAGCTTCAAATACTCGAAATGTGTAGGCCATTTAAATGCATGTGAATGATCAGTGGTGCACTCACGAAGAAGGTGAGGCGAACTAGACATTTAAATCCCTTCCTTCACCCACCAAAACACCCCAACAAAAGAAAATATGTGAAGTACTTCAGTGGCCGCATAGTCCAAAGCGTCACTTTCGTGTTAAACTAGACTAACGATGGAAGGACTATCGGATTTCAAATCCCGGTCGGGTGTACTGAGGCTTTTCCAAAATAGTTTTCTGCCATACCTAACGTAAATGCAGGTACACTTCATCTAAACACAACCTTCCTCATACCTAGCACATCAGTGCAATTATTAGTACACATGCGTATAATCTGTACCTACAGGTTGTAAAGCATGGTGCTAATAAACAAAACAAAAATTGAGGTTGTGGAAAATGTGTGGCTAAATTTTAGAACCAATAGTAAATCTTGGTATTAAAAAGGTATAACACTATATATTCTCAACGGTGGGCACGCAGACTAAATGTTAAGCTCATATTGTCTTATTTGTCAGGAGAGGTCAGGGTTCGAATCCCAGACGAGTGTACTGAGGGTGGTTTTTCCTTACAGTCTCGTTCCCCACAAGTCCGGGCTACTCTCATTTCTACATTTCTTATGTCTAACTCAATTGGTGGAATTAAATGCGGATATCACCCGCCTCGGTGGCGTAGTTGGCTGACGTGATAGTCGTGTTGAGCTAGACCACCGAGGACGCGGAGATCAAGGTTTGAATCTCGGTCGGGTGAACTGGGGGTGGGGACCCTAAATGGTTTTCTATTCTCCCTCCACGCAAATGCGAGTTCCCTTCCTCTAAATTCAACCTTCCCAATTATTAATCTACTAGCGTAATTAGTAGGCCTACTTAAGCGTATAACCTGAACTGGTAATAAGACGCGGTGCTGAATAAATAAAAATGCGGATGTCCTGGACGGGTTCTAACACACCAATTAGAAAATTATACATAGTATTATAAACACATTTAAGGTAGGATTGTAGGGGACGTGAGAAAAGAGCAGTATTTTTGTATTTTATAGAGCTAAACTTTTTTTTTGGCCAAAATAAATATAATATGGCGCCATTAGAAACATAGAATTTAATTTTATTCACATGGTGATATCAACGTTTTTTGAATATCCGTTATGAGCACAGCGCTATTAGATGAGACACTTTTTAAATGTAGAGAAAAAGTTACATTATATACCACGACACACTTGAAAAATATTCAAGAAACTGTACGTATTTCTACTGGGTAATTATTTGATTGCTTCTGACAAAAAAACTTAACCTAACTGTAGCAGCAAAAAATACATATAAATTAACTCTTTTTTTTTAGCACCGCGTCTTACTAACTTTTCAGCTCATACGCATATGTACTAATTACGCTAATGATTTAAGGATGAGGAAAGTTGAACTTAGAGGAAGTGTACTTGAACGTGTGTGGAGGTAGGCTATAGTAGAAAACAATTTTGGAAAAACTACCCCAACAGAATTCGAACTCCAATCTTCCTGTCATTGGCAGTATAGTCTAACAAGAAAGTGATTACTTAGACCATGCAGCCACAAAAACTAGTATTAATTTAAATCAATTTAAATTACTATAAATTAATATAATGCTGTTTTTAAAACGTTTAGTGCATAGTGTATTCCTATGTGATATGTACAAAGATGTCATAAAGACAAGTAAAAAATAATAGCACGAAAAACCTAACTCATTATAATGTAAACAATGCGCAGCATTGCAAAATATGAGAACAGAGTGTTCACAAAGAAAACGGGACGGTGAGATCGCCACGCGAAAGAACGTGTCATGAAGCCGAGAAAAATAGAAGTGAACACGTTTAGCTGATATACAATAAGAAATGGGTTTTTATTTGATTTTATTCCTAGTATTTAAAATAGGCGTAAAACTTAGTTTGCTCTTTGTTATTGAAGAAACATAAAAAACCTATTTTCCCGATGAATTAAAAATTATAATAATTTTATACGTTGTACTGGGGTGTTTTACCTAAGGGTTTGCCACAAATTCATCAACATGAATTCTAAAGCACCCAATTTTACTTCTTTACCAAACATTCATAAAACTAATATTCCCATTATATAATTTGTCAACTACCAAAGAGCGCCATCTAACAAAATTTCCCAACATACTTCCTTGTTCTTCCAACGTCAAAATCTCAGACTATTTAACTCCCAATAATTGTTTAACAACATCTCCCTTAATGCTCAATCCAAATTTCTATCTGATACCTTAAATTTGTACACCAATGTTCCTGTTAGAGAAACTGTTAATAAGTTATCGCTAAATCTATTTTTCCTATAATAACGCTTCTTCTAAATACAATGAACAACTTTCTTCAGTACTTCAAACATTTTCTGACCAGAATTACTTTCAATTTAATAACAAACTATTATTTCAAAACAATGACTTGGCCCACCTATTTCATGCCTCATGTCAGAAATATTTATGCAAAACCATGTCAGCAAAATAATTCACCAACTTAAAGATTAAATCAATATAAAATTTTACTGTCGTTATGTACATGATATATACATTATATAATATGAACCTATTTCAAATTCAACAATCAAGATGTTATTCCCATCCTATATAATATCCACCCTAACCTGAAATTCACTAATGAACATGAAATAAACAATAATATCAATTATCTTGATCTGAATATAACACAAATCAACAGGTTTAAAATCGAATACAAAATAAACAGAAAACCTACGACTCAATAATTCCGAATGGATATAACCGTACCATTAGCCACAAAAGAGCTACTTTCAACAGCTTGACCTACCGATTACTTTATATCCCTCTTAACAAAAAGAATTTCAAAATATAGCTCAATGCTACTTAACAAGTAGCTGTTTCAAACGGATATTCTCAAGCAATGATTTACATAATCCCTCAGAAACGAAAATCACAGCTTACCAAAACTCCTACCATAAACGGTTCTAATCTAAATAACAAACCTAATTGGATCAAATTTAATTTTGCGGACAGGCAATGAAATCCATATAATTACCAATATATGTATCAATAATAAAGGACTTAACGTCATTTTATCTACATGTAACAACATTCAAAAACAGCAATTCTAATCTCAATAAAATATATCAATATGACAAAAGCGGCATCTACCAGCTCACTTGTGACTGCGACAGTGTAGACATCGGCCAAAGTGGGATAAGAATTTCAACTATATTTTCCGAACATTAAAGTGATCTCCAACATGACAGTAATGCCCGAAATTCTATGAACACCTTAAAAATACTGGACACCAACACACCCTTATGCACAACTGCATAAAAATTATTTACACCTTATCTAAAGGAAATAAAATTAATACTGATGAAAACATATTTATCCGACCTGCAATAATAAATATAAAAATATTATAAATGAACAAACCCATTTTGAAAACCAAACACTTAATAACACCCTCAAAAAAAACTTCCCCAACAAACCCAAATTAAACCCAACCCTCAAATCTACCCATGCATCCATGGCAGTTAAGACCTGTTCGGGCCAGTGTCGAGAAGATTTGAACCATATTCCATCTTCCTAGTTTTGTAATTTCTCTTCTTTACCTCTAATTTTAAAATGAAGTATCATAACTTGATTTCGCTTATTCATAAATTATTCAATTTTATACAACGATCTATCTGCCACCACATCTTATTTAGCCTTACAGCCCTATCTCAAGTTTTCATTTTCTTTGTTTTTCTCTCTCAAACATAGTAGTAAATTCTAGAAATTCTTCAGTTTATACACACTGTTTCTTCACTTTTAAATTCAGTTTTGTCAGATTGACGAAGGACGCTCGTCTTAGTTCGTGTCTAAGTAAATATCTTACTTATAACTAATTTGTTATATTTTATTTTTTATATATGCTTCCCCTTTTCACAATAACCCTATTGGCGTTGTACTGTGTTTTAACTATATTTATAACTCTTTATTATAACATTTTAATAATTTATATATTGCCTATTTATTTATTCCAGCTTAATTATACATAAGGCCTATCTATACAGTATCTAAGCTCGCAACCATTTAATTGAATTATAATTTCCTTGCTATTATCAAAATTAAACAGGATAATTTAGTTGCATATAAAAACTTAACTAAGGGTTCCGGGGTCGATCCCTGAGTACGGCAAAAAAATTCAACAAAAAAAATTGGGGTATCCCGGTTCAGAGGGGTGAATAAATGGCAGGGGTGAGTGGACTATTGTGTCTGTTCTTTAATTAAGTTGGTTTGCAAATTGTGTGCCAGTTGTTTTAGAAGTTGTTAGAAATTGTACATTAAGTACCCCCAATAAATAAAATAAATGTTTTAGTTAAACGAGTATGCAAGCAATTTTTTTTCCTCAAAAAGATGAGATCCCAAATTCTATCAGTGCATAAAGAATTAACCCGTGACACTATGGGGGCGAAGAAGGGGGTGGGAAAGTGAAGCATCTAAATTTACTTTTATAATTCACCTTAAATTGGCACACTAGCACCTACAAAGTAATGTATTCCATAAAACATTTTGAAACTTATCGGGCCCAATTTTATGTACAAACTTACAAGTTTATCTGAATATTTACAAGACTGGAATAGGGTCAAGGAAGGTAGACTTTAGAGGAAATGTGTTCACATTTGTGTGTAGGGAGAGTGGTATACTGAAAGAATATACCCGAACATCAAACTTCACATCTGCGGCAAACAAGACAAGAGAGACACATCTTAGACCGTTTAAAAATCAACATAGCTTATCTTTTATGACCCAATTATTGAACTTTTATAAAATATGTTTCCATTTATAAGGAAAGAAAATGATGTATAAATTGAGAAATTCAAATCTTGGGGACAAAAAAACTTTTAAAAAGCAACACGGGGTGAGGATACAAACAAGGGTTGATCCATATCATTTTCATAGGGGGGTCATAATTTTAACTAACATAATTATAAGGTCCTAGTCAATGAGAGGTTTTAGGGGTTCAACCACCGAAATGTTATTTATGGTTTGAAAAAAGAAAAAAAAATGTATAATTTATCTTTATTGTGTTTTATTTATAAAGTTTGAACTTTTATTTTGTTTTTTGTATTAATTTT
>CABFOW010001595.1:128837-138983 GCA_902141385.1 Timema californicum
ATATATATATATATATATATAGTTATAAAAATACCAGAAATTAAATAAATATTCTAATGGATGAATATACAATTTCTATAAAAAAAAAACTATGAATATTTATAAGCAGCAGAGGAGGAAGTTAGTATTCGAGAAAAGATTTATATGAAAGATAATCAAGTGTGTTCATTGTTCATAGTTGAAGTCAGTGACAAAGAGATTGCAAAGTACCGTTATTTAAAAATAAATATTGTCGTTCTGACTTTAACTTGAACCATTTTGAAAATGTCAGTAAATATTTTTTTAAAGTTATTATTAAAAACAAAATATTATAATAAACATAATATTATCCAAAATTTTCCGCCCCCTAAAGCTTCCGCCCCTATTGAGCCTATAGTGTAAATCCGCTTCTGAGCCTACATGCAATTTTGTTTTATAATAAATCGCACCTCTTTGGCAGCGCGTTCTTATGTTAAAATTCTTAATGCGGCCCTTCAGCCCAAACAATTGGCCCAGCCCTGAAGTGGAGGTAGGAGTCGTAGTTGTTTTTAGTTTGTTCGATATAGTCGTCGGGAGCAAGTTGTTCACGTCAACTGATCCTTTGTTAAGCAACGTCAACGTTACACACATACAGCAAATAAAACAGCAATATTGAAGCCGGCAGGGCTGGCTAAGTGCCAGCAAACTCGAGTGATGCGTTCGATACGGCCGGACATGACTAGGTTCAAAACTCGGCTAGGTGCAGCTGGGGATAGTTTTCAATATTGTTACTTAACAGTAGTATTTTCATGCACTTTAGAGGCATTATCTTAAAAATTCACCTCCCGGTATCGATCCCCATTGCTTCAAAAATGTATCTGTGAAACAGTGGGTTTGGAACAAGATCCAACCCAGCCTCATGAGGACAAACGAGGAACTAATTAAATAAATAAGTAGTAGCTCCGGTTTAGAAAACTGAGATTGGCGGCTGGAGGGCTTGTGCTGACCCCATGACACCCTCTATCGGCAAATGTTAGCACTATCATCGCTAATAGTGGTACCACTCTGTCTGTATATCTCGCTTGCGGGCTCACACCATGAAGGTTTGTTTATCTGGTACTCAATATTAGTATGAAGTTTGTAAAGACATAACAGGAGATAGGCCATAATGTTCTCACAAAGAAAATGCAACTCTTCCCAGTGAATGATATTTAGTTAAACTATGGGCAAAAACACACCCTACATGTAAATAACCAGACACCTTAGCTCCAGCCAGTAGCACGTCTGACTAATTAACTAATGGCCCCGGGTGTTATACTCGGCAAGATAAAAATAATGTCGATTGGTAAAAATATAACTTAGCCTTTCAAAGTTATAAATTAACGGATGGAAAAGCGGACGTATGTAATAATATGGATTAATCGCGCCTCGCTTTGGGCGTCAATTGTATCACTATGGATTAATTCCCTGATATAATAATGTTGTGATGATTTATAGGTTGTCTATAGCTCCGTGATCGAGCGCCTATCATCACTGTACGGAAAAGATACCGTTTAACCAGCTGTTTATAGCTCCGTGTTCGAGCACTAATTAAATCGGTATATAAATAAAATTGAAGAAAGAGAACTGTTGATGGCTGTTATTTCACACACGGTTTATTTAAATTACACCTGTTAATTACTTATACATCTTTCAATTAAATGTTTTATATCACTGCACACTTGTGATATTAATGTAAGTTATTTTAGACTCTGACTCGTGCGTGAGCGGGATCTCGGTGTAGATGTTTGGATCCCGGAGATGCCTTAAACATACGCACAATGGTTTATATATGACATACCCCTTGCCTTTCTCAACCCTTTTAAAGAGTGTAAAATCCAACTAATAGAAAGAGCCTTGGCGACAGGTTTTGTAAGGCTAGCTTCTTATTGGTATAGGGAAATGGCGTCTTCTGTCAAATACTATGAAGTTGTTCCTTTTAACAAGAATTGACGCAGTTATTCTTTAAACAAGAAAGATGGTATACAAATATATAATTTAGTGGTGAGATCCTTTTCATATTGTTTCTGAGAAGCACGTATTTCTTCATGGATGAATCTTAAAAGGATACTCTACTTATATTACTTTAAAGAAAAATTACCTTCACCCATGACTTTTTACATAATTTAGATTAATCCAAATCAATATCATTACACGTAGTGTTTGTTTCAGAATTAAGTAGATTTATAGGGATTATACAGATAAGGATTCAGAAAGTGCAGGTTTAGTACTCCCAAACACATCTCAATCCAAAATTCGCCTTAAGATTCACTAGGCTATTATGTCGGGCAACTAAAGAAAGAAAATATAATTTTCAAACAGTCACGGTTAACGTCAATATTTTTTAAATACTTTATCATTATTATTTCCTTGAGATTTGAAGATCACATGATTATGTATAAATATATTAAATCCTTTTAAATATATTTTATAAATGTTATAAGAATATTTCCCATTTGAATCATAATGTAACCCTGCAAAGGTAAATTGAGTAGCAGAGTGAGTATGTATTACAAGAAAATTGCCCACGCGCAAAAGGTTTTTAGCTTTTAGAGTTTATAATTTTAGTTTAGTTATTTTCTTTAGAAAAAGACTTAACAGACGCATAGAAATTTTGCTAAATGGGAAAGAATTTTTTTAAATTTTAACTTCAGTCCTCTTACTTTTCATTAATTGTTTTCGCCTCATCTTAACGAGTTAATGCACTCACAATTACATGAGAGTTCCTGTCTTTATCTTCTATTTAAATGGTGCTAAAATCCAGTACACACAACAAAATCTTTTGCACTAAAGGTTATACAAGGTTTGAATCACATTTATTGCACACAATTTTCATTAGCATGTGCAGAAAACAAAACTTTATGGTTCTATAGAAGAAATATTTGATTTATTTTGGCCAAAAGATGTTTGTGCAATAAAAACTGCAAAAATACTGCTCTAAACTCACGCTCACTAGCACTCCACCTTAAGGTGGAATAGTCACAGATATAAAATAGATCAAAGGTTAATATTTTTTGGATGCTATCTCCTATATTTACTATAATTCAAATTTAACTTTAAACTGAACCGGTTTTTATTAAGAATTTGATGCTTAATAAATGCGATATAGTAATTCGCACAAAGATCAAGTCTAAGAGATTCTATTATTAGCAATACAAAAGCTGTAACTGAAGAAATAAAACTATATGAAACGTATTTTATTCCCCACAATCTACGATGTATTGCATACAATAGGTTGTAAAAAGCAGATTTTGTACACTTTTTGGTGTTCGTACGATGCCATCTTTAGGTACAATAATTTATTATACTATAACAATATGTATAATAATTTGTGCAAGTGTAACGAACTTAAGAGATTGTTAATATTTATGGCGTTAAAGAGTGCTTTGGTGTCTAAGCGTCCTTTAACCAAAATGATAACTACTTCATACTTACGTGTAAAAATCGTACCAGTGCGCTATTAAACAAAATGGATCGATTACTGGTGAAAACGTTGATGTAAACAGCCAGTTTGAATCCTTTGAATAGGTGGAATTGTCTAAGTCAATAGAAATGATATTACGACATTCTCTACAGGCTGAGTGCTGTATCGAAATTAGTATTTCAACACGTTATCGCTACACGAAAGTTGACGCGAATAAACTAAAAATAAAATATTTGCGCACGTGTATGTTTTGCATAGAAAGTGCAATCAGCTATTTCAAAAAACAAATATTTTGTCAGGTATGTTAATTAAAAATATATCTAACCTCTTGACATATAGTACACATCACCAGCAGACGGGCGGGCATCTAACTTGACTTTCTGACGGTGAAGTAGCCAATTTTGGGAATAATATTTTATTAGCCTAAGTACATAAAGTAGAAATATTGTTAATTAAAATAAATATATAATATTAAAATGTGTCTGATTGTTTTTGTTAAGGCAACGCAAGGGACAAAGTGACCATGTGTCAATTATTATATCATATTTAACTAATATCAGACACACACAAGTAATATAATTATTAATAAAGTTGAGACACAACAACAGAAGAAGCCGGAAATGTTTCTTCTTGTTTTTATTTGTGATATTTACATGAACTTTCTAAACATGCATTTCGGTAAACGACTTGCAACTAATTTAAGCTAGACCATAACGACTAATAAGACACGCTCAGAAATTTGCTATTGAACGAAGGGGACATTTTTTCAGAATGTGAATTCAAGTTAAGTCTGGCATTTAAATTTAACCTATGCATGCATAACACTTTTAGTGATCTTTTTTTATAGTTCTATTTTAAGTGTTTTAAGCTTCTACTAACATTTTTTGTATTGATGGGGGGAGGGGGGGGTATAACAATTGCCGTGCTTGTATCTCCTCTCCCTTAATCCAACTGATGTGACTTCACCTAGATATAACGCCAAAGTGTTTTATTATTTTAACACGTATGACAAATAGTATCCGCCCGCACCCTGTCAAATCTAACCAGGATCTACAAGACTTAGGCCAATCACTCTAACTATGAGGCCGGACAAGGATTTGATTCTGACCAGATAGATTGAATTTGATATTTTTTTTCTCTTCTAAAATGTGGTTTACCTACGCCTTGTTCTAGCGAGTGCTTATCCATGCCTTTAAAATTCAAGTTCCAGCGGACAAGAAAAAAAAAATTGGATGTATCTAAATATGATAATCTAATTTTTCCTTTGGCAAAATCTGGACAGTATGTTAATCTTATTCCCTGTTGCCTCAAATTATGGTACGGGTAAAGAAAGATGCTTGGTTTCAATGGCTGTGTCATCTTGTCTGGATATCGTCAGTACCAGCGTATTGGAAAAACACTGGACGGGTGAGGGGGTAGGGGAGGTGCAGCACTCGAAATAGCGGCGCCAGATGAGCGTGACAGCAATAAAACACGGATCTGAGAAGCGGAGTATAAACTGGGACGGTTTCTCACTACGGTATTGAGGTAAAAATCGCGTCGTGTGGGATTCACAGTGTTTGACATTTCTAGAAATCAAAGAGTCGTTTCGGGTCTAAGAGGAGACCCACATGACCTAGATCTGGGCGTCTTCGGTTCTAGCACCGAATACAAGATTAACAATCACAGTATAGTGTATAGAACGAGTAGAAAGACGCAGTTCTAAAAAAACATATAAAAAACAAACAATTGCAGCAGTATTTTAGTCATACAATCATATGTATTCTTCACTAGCCCTGAAAAGTAGCAAGCTTACCTTGCATGGTTCCACTATGACCTACTAGTGTAGGGTGAACGGAGTGTACAATAAAACCATAGTGGCCAACATTGGCAAAAGAAAAAAAATGGCGAATGCTGCGTTGGCCAATAATAAAAACTTTAGTACAGTTTTGAAATGTCAGATACATAAAGTTCCTTTAAAATATTTTTGTTTCTAACCGTGTGTGTATATATAAAAGAAATAAATTAAAAACAAAATAAAGCGAGCAATAATTCACTGCCTAAGAGGTCTTAATTAGGATTCAATAACAAACATGCTTTGAAAAAGAAAGACACCATTACATAAGCTAAGTTTATTTAAAACAAACACACACCGGTGAGTACGTGAACAAAGATGCCAGTCTCGTTCTGTAAGGTTTGCCGTGGTTTTGAGTCCCAGAAGGGGAGTTTTTCCTCTAAATATTTTCCCACCCACACCTCACGAAAATGCAGCTACATTTTCTTGAAATTCTACCTTCATCATTCCTACTCATATAGAATAAAAACATGCGGCTAGCACGAAAGGGTAGTAAGTAAGAAGCGAAGTACGAGTTTAATTGATCGTCACATCAAAATGAGTAGGCCTAAGCTTACTAAGCAACAAAGAAAGAAGAAAAGTATGATACAATCAAGATTTTATTTTTAGTGGAGCTGCAAGCTGCTAGCAAAGCGGGCTCTAAAAATCATGAAAACTGTTTCCTCAATTTGTATGGTTTATATTTGGAAAGCTTGTACAAATATTTAGCACAAGTGTACACGAAATATAATTTACTAAAAGTATTTTATAGATGGACTAATAACTTACATTTGATTTTAAAATAATATTTTTTAATCAAGCATTATGATTTGGAAAATCGTCATAAAAAGTAAATGTAATCCAATAAGTTAATTTCAAAGTAGTACAATTGAGTGCGAAGGAGATTACATAGGTTGGTTATTCTAAGTTTGTCTTAGGAAGAACATAGTAAACAGACTCTTAACAGTTAAAAGTTAACTGGCCACTTTGTAAATTAGAACCAGCCTAATTTCACAATGATAACTGCTCTGTCCATGACGAAAATAGAGACATTATAACAGCAGCTTAACGAGCTATAGTACTGAATTTAACGGAACATTCCAATCTGACAAACCTATTTTATTTATATTTAAGCCATACGCCAGTCAAGACTAAGAGAAATATCAGGAATAGGGGAGACTGGGAAATGTTGATACACTTTTCGAGTGTTTGAAAAGTGTATGTTTTTATTTAGTTTTGAAAAATTATTTCTAACTAAAGAATGCATATGTTGCAAGTTGCCCCTTTAAAGGGGCATGTTTTAAAAGTTGTTTAAAACTTCATATTCATCCAATTCATGATGTACGTGAAACTTTTTATTTTCGTACCCAGCCAAAGGATCGATATTTTATAAACCCTGCATTGCACCCACGCTTTATAAGTTTATCACCATATTCCTTAATGATCAAACATATCGTTTGTTCTGCAATATCTGTTGAAGAACCATCTTCAAAAGCTATATTCCTCTTCACGAGTTTTAGATTATTCTTTAACGTTCTTAATTCTGTTAAGAATTAGTTTATAGCTTTTTTTATATAATTTAAGTTTTTATCCTTGCTAAGATATTTTTCTTCTTCTTCTAATGTGGCATTTTCTGGGGTGTCTAAGATTAAAACCAATTAAAATGTGTATGCTTATTTTTAATTGCATTGCGTACTAATTTAGTTTTGATCTGTGTGGTTACATAGCCTAAGTCACCGGAATAGAGTGGATTTTAATAAAATATAACCTATTATATATATAATTATATAAAAACATGAGCCTACACCATGTAATGGTTTAAAAACATAATATGTTCTATAGGTTTGATAAACAGCAAAACAAAAATACAGTACATTAAAAATCACAAATGGCAAATAAATTGTTGATTTATTTATTATACCTGGCTTATATTTTTTGTATTTATTTGTGCTAGCGATTAGTTATTTCTAATTATATATATATATATATGTGTGTGTGTATGTAGTTAATATATGTGTTTATTTAATTTAAGATTAATATAAGTTACTGTACAAATAATGTTCAGCTATTCTCACGTCTACGGGGTAAGTTGTAACACTCGTTGCAACTATTCCCACAAACAGTTATATTGTAATCTAAACTATACAATGGCGTCATTTATTTTTTACATATAAACTCAAGTGTCAAACAAAGGCCAAAAAAATGAATCCCCTGATAATAATGGTCTTGAATATAATATAAAAATTATGACCTAGCAATTTTTTTTATGGACGTATCACACTTAAATACAGCAGACACAAAAACAGAAAATCAACTGTAAACTACGAATAAATTATACACGTGTGTCCCCACTTGCTTCGTTGAACCAACTACTACAGTAGAGCGATAATCTGTCGTAGTTGCACGTTCTATTTCACAATACTTTTCTGGAAAAATGCTTTGTTGCAACGTAAACCCGTTTCAACTAGACCCAGTCTCCCGTACTAATGGTTATATTCCCTTCTGCACCCGCATCGGTAGGTGTGTCGAGTAGGGCGTCACTTTCGTTTAGTTTGGTTTGCGAGTGACTGGGAAATTCTGGGTTCAAATCCCAAGCTGATTGCACTAACGAGTTTTTTTTTCCTTAAATTATCACCACAGCGCTTCTTTTCACGTAAATTCGGGCACATTTTCTCGAAACTATACCATCTTCCCCCTTACTATATTACTGTAAATATGCGGACTCACTGGTCGGGTAATAAGATGTGAAGCGCACGTACAACAAATTACTATGACAGATTAAGATGTAAAAACGTTGAATGTAGCCTAAAAAAACACTTTTTTAACCACCGTGCCTTACTAACTGTTTGGATTATACGCTTATGTACTAATTACGCTAATGGTTTTAGGTATGAAGGTTATATTTAGAGTTAATGTACCCGCATTTGCGCGGAGGAAGAGTGAAAACCCATTTTGGAAAACCTACTCTCAATACACCTGACCGAGATTCGAACCTCGATCATCGGCATTCTAATCTGCTGCAAGATTAGCGCCTTAGACCATGCGGCCAATGAAGCGGGTAAAGTGCAGGGCCTACTCTTCCCAAAGATCGTGTATTGTCGGGTGTATGAAGGTTCAAAGAATCCTGCGTTTGTTATTTTTCAAGAAGAGGTGTAGAAAAGAGTATGTGCTTTAGTTGGAATCAAGTCTCCACCTCCATAATAATAACAGTGCTCTTCTTAGATACAAAGAGCTTCTACCGAACTTCGTTGAAATTAACGTCATGAATCCTAAAGAAGAATTCGTTCAAATAAAATATTAAAACATATTTATTTTTATCAATTTTTTAAAAAGATTAGGGGCATAAAATGCTTCTTTGGTTCCGGGCAAAAGTTTACTTTTGACAACACCGGAATTGAGAGATGAACTAGAAAAAAAATGTGAAACCTCAAAAATGAATCAGGATGAAAGTTAGCGTTTCAAAAAAGTAAGATTTATATTATAAAAGCCTATTTCGTAAAATTGTATTGATAAATTTATAACGATTACATTCTTCACACCCTCGAGCCCTAAAAAAAACTTCAAATAGCTTGCTGAGAATACCCCATGTTTAAAAAAATACCCTTTTAGAACCACCGCCGAAATATTCCTTTTTTCTCTTTGAAAAATATGGCAACGCAAGATTCGTAGACTTTGTCGTAATATTCCACATTTAAATGGCGCTTCGGTTACAGTGTTTAGAAATACACAACCTAATCGTTTATATTAACTATCTTATCGACTAGAGCTGGCAAACACAAAGAGTCGTCACTCCCATAGACACAAAAGATATATTTTTTTTTTACAGTAAGGCACATAAAAGATTACGCGCCTTGCACTCGAACAATTTACTGTCTATCTCAAAGCAACCTAAAAATGGTAAGATAACTGTAAGAATGCGAGCAAACAAGGTTATTACTAACTATCTTGGGTCAGATTTTTAGCTCACATTTAATCGTGGGCTTTAGAAATCTCAAACAAGTATGTTCAAAATGTGTTAATTCCTTTCACTGTAGTACAGGTAGAGATGAAAATTGTCCGATCATTTATTTATATTAATGGGTTACAGACATATGTCAAGATGAGGACGTGAAACTTTAAAAGAAATGTATTCACATTTTCGTGGAAAGAAAGTGGGAAACAGTATGCAAAAACTTATTACATCCAACCGGAATTCGAGCCCCAACCTCCCAGTCATCAGCAGCTCAGTCAAAAAGATTGAGATTTACATCTCACGTGCCCATCGGTGCAGAGGTATGCAAAAACATTAAGAAGTGGGACAAATACAGCCCAATTATCATAGAAACTGTAGGGCCGGTATAAGGCAAAAGTTTTGTGCGTGCAAAACTCACATTTTGCACCTTCCTTATCTGAAAAATCTGTGGAGAATACTATAACTGACCATTTTACATCTAGACCCTATGTATAAATATCCGTAGTGGCGATTTTTTTAAATAAAAAAAAACTACTGTATTTTATAATAGTCATACGATGACGTCATTGTGTTTTCATCCTTAACATCTTTTGGTTTAGTTTTTTTAAACGTGATTTTTTTTTGTTGACTCTTGTTTTCTAATATCAAGTGAGGTATGCAGTATACAAATATACAGTGAGATATAAAGTATACTACACTTCCAAGAACTATAAAAACCTGAATTTTCATAAGGATTTTAAAGATTCTTTAATTATATTTATATTTTCCCAAATAAAAACAAAAAATATTTATTTTTGGGCCATTTTGGCTCCCCCCTGAATTTTTGGTGTATGTGGTTGCACACGTCGCCCACGCCTTAGGCCGGCCCTGCTAGGAAGAGCAGGTGCATAAACTTGGCCCCGCCCATGAAAGCACTAACGACCGGACCTAGTGCAATCGTTAGTGCTACGTTAGTGCTGG
>CABFOW010001596.1:0-14420 GCA_902141385.1 Timema californicum
GTAGTTTGGGGGACTGGGTAGAGCTAGCTCAAGATAAGGATAGGGTGTAGTTTGGGGGACTGGGTAGAGCTAGCTCAAGATAGGGAAAGTTAGTATACTTTTGCAAGTGTGGCAATGAACTTTTGAGTTCCTAATGTCATTATTTCATAATGCCTATAATAGAATGAAAAGTGACTGATAAAGTTTGAACTCAAGGTTATTGTAAATATCAAGTTAGCTATATAAAAGCGTATAACTCGAACGGATAGTAAAACGCGGTGCTAAAAAATATCTATATATAGCTTATGTAAGCTCCCTTTAATTCCTTACAAGTAGCAAAAGGTCGCAACTAATCTTTGCCATTTAAGTCGGTTCCATGCCACACTTTTTGTGTTCGGCCTATGATTTACTGAGTTTGTTGCCTTCACCGACGATCCTACGCCATCTATTTCTTAAGTTATCTCAAACTTTAATTTGATATAGATACATCTTTCTTTAGTGGTATTTTAAGGGTATTAGCTACATAGTTATAATTCTTATCAGTTGTTATATTATGGATTATCGTTAGTTGTCCAACTAGAACTCTATTTGTATAAACTGTAATTAGTGAATTTTTAAGAGTTGAATTAATTATATTCGCATGACTAAGTGTAGATAAAATAAATCATCAAATTGATAGTATTAAGTTGTTATTTTCAACACATATCTATCACACTATCCGGTCAACTAATACGCATATATAGTCTACTGATTAGGGTAATGAGGTAGAAATGATAACAATAGATTCTGTGAGGGGATTGAGCTTAATTTGCCTGAAGGTAGAGAAGAAAATCATCCTGAGTTGACTTAGCCAGTATTCGAATCTCGACTTCCTGATTATAAGAACTTTGCATTAAAACAGAATGTTCACAGGCGAGAGCAAACTAATGTTCAAACTGTTCTGTGTGTAGTAGTTTATAATATAAATACTTTAGGCCTATATGTAAGTAGTCATACTTATCATTAAAACTAGAAGGTACTTACCATTTATATTATGAACCATAAATAAAGCTCTTAATTGCCTCGGTGACCGCATGGTCTAAGCCGTCACTCTCGCAATATACTATACTGCCAATGCGGGCCCGGACGGCTGTACTGAGGATGTTTTTTTCTAAATGGTTTTCCACTCTTACTCAAAGCAAATTCGGGTTCAATTTCTATAAATTCAACCTTATTTATCCCTAGCTCATTAGCCTAACTAGTACATATTGACTGAACGTGGTAATAATAAATTAAATTAAAATATAGCTCCTTTAGTTATGTATAATTAATTCTCATTTGCTCCAGGAACCGTCCTTCTTAATTCTAAAGTTCTATGAAAATATAAAATTTACAATAATTACGCTATCTTCTAATTCCGTTAAGATATATCTAATATCGCAAACCATTATGGGCCACATTATCTTCTTCAAATTAAGTTTATAGCTATCTCGACTCTACAACTACAAATAACATATTTGAACCGAAGATTTTGTTTTATCTTCATAAAACTTAACATTTAAAGAGCAGTTGTAACTTTTTATTTGTATTTTCATGGAGGGAGATTAGGAAACCATAAAGAAAAACCTTCTCAGATACACTGGACTATGATTCAAAACCCAACCTCCCCAACACAGTTATGGGGGAGTTCAAGTATTACGTAAGCACCTTTTTGTCCATTTTGAACCCCCTTCACCCCTTGCTAAGCCAAAACAGCAAATTTCTTATCTCCCTTCCCCCTTCCCCACCTCTTCTTCCCTATGTTATATTTGCATAATTTATTTGTAAATTTTCACAGGAATAACCACTATTTTTATGCAATTTATAAATTTAAGGGTGACCTGGCGGTCTAGGGGTAAGGTGTCAGACTTCTGTGCTAGGGTCCGGGGTTCAATCCTCGGTCCCGGCACGGATTTATCTTATTACCAAACCCTTCCTTCACCTCTGACAAGACATCTTGTGAATGTGGGGAATGCCAGGCCTCCACCGTGGTTCGGATTCCACGTTAAACTGTAGGTCCTCCATTTCATCTCACAATCACCCTACCATTACACATTAGCTTAAGTGCGTATAACCCGAACGGGTAGTAAGACGCGGTGATAATAATAATAATATAAATTTAAGGTAATTGTTTACATAGAGATCTAAATTAATGTTGCGAAATATTCACAAAACACACTGCAGTAAAATAAATTTATAAATAAAAAGGTAAAATTAAAAAGCTATAAAATTATATTAAAAATACTTAATTTAAATTATAAAAATATTATTATTAGTGAATACATGAATTATAATAGTTAAAAACACTCCAAACTACTTTTAATCTGATGTCCAAGGTCCTTTAACCCACGTCTCGACACTTTTAATTATTATATGTCCATTTGGGATGGATTGGCTTGGTTGCGGCCATTCTTGTCCGTCTCTCTATCTTACGCAAGCATTGTTCTGAGCACCCTTTCCGCCCTGTCAACAAAAATAAGCTCCCTCCCCCTTCCCCTAAGGTGCTTACGTAATAATTGAACGCCCCCATAGGACAGTATATGTCCTGCTTGTTTTTCAGTGAACAAATATCTATTGGTAGTTTACTGATGCCAATTTTTTGAAACTATTGTTCCAAACAAGACAAGCCTATACGAGAAAATGTGTACGATTGTGTACCCCTTGATTAATACTCATACAATATAACTCGTAAGATATTTTAGGATGGTTCTAGTGGTTTTGAGGCTTCAGAACTGCTATCCCTATAAAAAAATGCAAAGGGAGGATATTTTTCTTCAAGCAGGCGGTACTCTTAAAGGCATGTCAATATGTATAGTACATCCTCATGACTTATTAAGTTAAAGGTGAAAAGTATAATTTGGTTTCGTTTTTATCGTCGCCACTGTGTTGTAAAGAAGCCATCGGGACAGCTGTGTTTTAAAGTCGGACAGGGCCCCCTACCTTCTATTCCTACCAGGTGGCGGTGGCCTTGCTGTTTACCCATGTCTTCCCCTCTTCACTCATTACCTTTCATCCCCCACCCCTGTTCAAGTTCACGCACACGCCACCCCCCCTTCCCATTCCTATACAACATTCACAGTGACCGTTGCCAAGGTAACCGGCCACAACAAAACTTCTCCAAACACAACAGACACTTGGAGGGGTTCCAGGAAACAAGCGTTCATATTACGATTCAGAAGAGACAATCGCCGACCTTTTTCTTTTACTTTTCTGGGGAATTATACCTTATAGTTTTATAACCGGTGGCGCAGCTGTGGACAAAGGGTTTGAACTCGATAACTAAAGCTAGAAATAATATTTTATAAGGCTTTTGTCATATCATAATGATTTGATTTACTAGGCCTCGATTTATTTTATAGTTTTATTTTACTTCTTGAGAAATTAAAATAATCTTTACACACCTTACTTACTTTATTGAACTACGAACTCGAAAGTTCATTACCGCACTTACAAAAGTACGCCATTTATCTCTATCTTGAGCTAGTTCTATCCAATCCACCTCATTACACCCTATCCTTATCTTGAGCTAGTTATATCCAGTCCACCTCATTACACCCTATCTCTATCTTGAGCTAGTTCTATTCTGTCCACCTCATTTCACCCTATCCCTATCTTGAGCTAGTTCTATCCAGTCCACCTCATTACACCCTATCTCTATCTTGAGCTAGTTCTATTCTGTCCACCTCATTTCACCCTATCTCTATATTGAGCTAGTTCTATCCTGTCCACCTCATTTCACCCTATCCATATCTTGAGCTAGTTCTATCCAGTCCACCTCATTACACCCTATCTCTATCTTGAGCTAGTTCTATTCTGTCCACCTCATTTCACCCTATCTCTATATTGAGCTAGTTCTATCCTGTCCACCTCATTTCACCCTATCCATATCTTGAGCTAGTTCTATCCAGTCCACCTCTTTACATCCTATATCTTTCAGGTCCATTATAACGTTAGTCTCCCTTCTGCGTCTAGATCTTCCCCTGTGGTCTTTTCCCATTAAGTTTACCAGTCAATGGTGTAAATATTGTGCTAGGGTCTCCCATACATATCTTTATATGCCTACTGTAATTAATTGTGTTTACGTTCCCTAAAATACGGGATGCTTATAATAATTTCCATACCAGCTCTATATTCTACCGCTTCATACTATCTTTGTGGTAGTGTTACTCACACTGATATAAATACATAAAGGGATTAGCACGTAACGCCACTAAAGAATAACTGTTATTATCTACACTAGGGTTGCCAACCGTTCCTTATCTGACGAGATATTTCCTTTTTGCACGTAACCGCCCCCAGACAAAGTGGTTGGGAGTGCAAAAAACCCGTATTTTAATAACAACCACAAGTAATTTTTTCCACGTGGTCAATCGCAATCAGATCATCTTTTATTTACACAAAAAGACTTGGTTTTACAAAAATTCAATTTTAAAATAATAAAAAAATCACATGAAATTTTCTTTAGGACTATAAAATGTCACTGTTTATAAAGGCTGGTTTTTTATACACTACCTCAAAAATCACATTTGGGTCCAAGTTATCCCCGTTGCTCAATTGTCATGCCAGCTGAATTAAATTCGAGAAAGATGTATTCGACATGAAATAGCACGATAAAATATCACGCTCAGCGTCTCTAAATACCTGTTCGGGTTATACGCAAATAAAATAATAAACCAGTAATGTGTCAAACAAGTATAGTAAAAATAAATGGTAGGTGGTACCACCCAGACTTTTCTTCCTAGTTTTTATTAAAATAGAGACATTTACTAAAAACCCGTACGATTTGTAAAATTAAATCTTACACATTGTTGCAATAACACTCCACCAAAAAGTATAAATTAATTAATATACACTGTTCAAGAAACGTTGAGAAAAGAGGAATATTTCTGTCAACCAAAGATAATAACAATCAATTTCCATTTCAAAGTGTTCCATATATATTGTAATAAATTTAATAATCCCCTTTATTTTTATTATACTAACCGACCTTTATTTTGTATAGTCAAATTTTTTTTTTGTGTGTGTGTGTGTCTGTTTAGAGTGTCATGGCTTGAAGATGGAGCGTGCTTAGCCGATAATTAATAGGAACATTTGTAATTATTGTTTAAAGTGGCTTCCTGGCCTACAAATATATTTTAAAACTATTCAAAATTTGAAATTATATAGGCCTACTTTTATTTTTGATTTATTTAATATTCATACCAGTTAGTCATAACTTTTTTTTTTCACTCGCCGAGTTTTATTTTCTTCTAATTATTTCAGAGGTATATAAAGAAACCATTTTGAGTATGTGTGAACGCACTTCATTTGCCCGTTTACGAAATGCGTGCTAACGCTACCGGAAAGAGAGAGATGAAAAATAGGCCATCTCCATCCTTTCCATGGATTGCAAAATTTCCCAAATATAACAGTTAAAAAAAAATTGGAGAGAGTTTTTTTTTGTGGCCCACTGGGTACCGTCTAAAACTCTAATTATCGTTTCTTCTTTTGTGTTTAACAATGGGAAATATTTCTATTAATTTTAAACCTCATACCATATTTTAGTTGTAGTTTTTCTAGGACTATAATATGTAATGTAAACATTTGGGAGGGAAATTGCCGCGTTTAGCGGAGCTGTTTAGAGATGTTTCTAGCGGGTTTTGGAGAGTGGTAGCCACAGAGAGGGCGGGAGGGTGGGGGAGCGGGGGGTTGCTTCGGAAGCATGGAAGCGAGAAGATGTGCTGATTTGGGGTCCGTCTCCATCCAAGACAATATTAATATAATTCAAGTTTTTTTAATGGGGTGTGGACAGAAGGGTTGGGCCAGACCGGGCGAGTGAGTGACCAAACAATAAAAAGAAAACATTGGTTGTAATGAGAGGTGGCTGGACTGGAGCGAGCGAGCGAGCGCGTGACCCGAGCGACGCGCTTGAAAGATAGAACTGGTGGGTGTATACAATTACATCGCATGTCAATTACATCGCATGTCAATTACATCGCATGTCCGTTACATCGCGTTTATGGTACTAATACATTGCAGGTCCATCACGTCGCGTTTCCCCCTCCTCTATACATACAGCTAACCCTACTCTGACGTATAACCAATAGAAATGAAGAGTCAACTGATGCCCCTAGTTTCTAGCTTGCCAGAAATCTAATGTCCTTAAAAAAATCTCTGAGGCTTAAATTTATAAATTCAAATTGCTGTGGTGCAACAAGAAGCAAAGATGAAATAATAAAATAAGAATATAATCTACAAATTAACAATATACCTTTTTATCTAGACATTTTTTTCCAGAGAAGTAAAAAATAAATTTATGGTGTATTTATTTTAGGAATGTTGTACTCAGTTGCCTAGGCATCTCGGTTATGGTGAAGTTTATTTAAGTTTTGAATAAGTTATACTATTTTCTCAGCCAACCCCACCTTAAAAGTGAGAGTTAGGCACACTATTCTTTCAACCAACTTTACCTTTATAGTGAGAAACAGAGCTGAGAGTCAGGCACGCGATTCTTTCAACCAGCCCTACCTTCAAAATGAGAGTCAAAGTTGAGAGTCAGGCACGCCATCCATTCAACCATCCCTACCTTCATATGAAGTCTGACGTGAGAATCAGGCACACTATCCTAGCAAAACGCGATATAATGGACACGCGATTTATTTGTAATGTGATGTAATTGTATATATACGCCCCTTCAGTCCTATTGGTTATACGTCAAAGTATGGTATGTAAAGAGGTGGGGGAAACGCGACGTGATGGACCTGCAATGTATTTGTAGCATAAACGCAATGTAATGGACACGCGATGTAATAAACATGCGATGTAATGGGAGTTGTCAGAATTGGTTCGATTTTTCAATCGCACGTGCTCGAGACGGAACAGTCTAGCTTACAGGCGCTGGGCAATATTATTGTACTCGTATGTTGGTCCATTGAGTGCTGGAAAAACTTCTCAATTTGACATGATATTTGAATTTTATTTTATATTTATTGATAGGTTTAGCACACTTGCTATTAGTGGCCTAATTTATTTGGTAAAACCATAAACTAAATATAGATATCTATTTAAAAGTGATATGTTAAAATACTTCAATATTATAATAAAAGTAGGTCTTTACAAATAAGAATCCCCCTTAGCGCAGAGAGAGGATGAGAAAACCAAAACAATAAATCACTTGTCAAAAATCACCCCCAGTTCACTGAGCCAAGATTCGAACCTTTGCCTTCTCGTCAACAACTATCGAGAGCTATCTATTGATCACGCTCTCGCTCGCCAGTTCGGCCACCCAGCCGCTCAGTCGCTCAGTCGCTCGCTCTCTCGCACGCTTGTCAGTCTGGCTGAACCCTAGGGCTGCGCAAAGTGATTTCTTAGAGATTTTATTTTTACATTTGCCAAAAATAAAACTTAATTCTACGGAAGTTAAAGCATGGGGTTTGGATACCCTTGGAGATGTTTTTGACTACAACAGAAACGTAAACGGTAAGCCCGTTCCTATTCAAGACAAATTTCATTTCACTGATGACCATTTTCCTCTTGTATTTTTATTTTGGCTTATAAAAATAAGTTTAATTTTGCGCATTAATAGCAGCAAAGTTTATCAACATTTAATCAACATTCAGCTTCTCATCTCCATTACTGAGGACCATACATCACTTAATCTGGAAATTTAAATAATATATATATATATGTAGCCTCTATATATATATATATTCATTTGTAGCCTATGTGGAACAGATTCCCAATAGATAATTTGGTTGTAAAAATAAGGATACAATAATTTCTGTATGATTATATTTTTATTGGACTGTGCTTGGAAACATTTATATGAATTTTTGTTGTTGTTGTGGCATCAATATTTTAAAATATTTTGTTACTAATAATTCTACACTGTTTATTATTATTATTAATAATAATAATATTTTATGAGACTTTAACGGACCCTTGAGAAGAGGAAGAATGTATATTAATTTTGTATATTACTGGCCGGCTTGATATGTAGTTTACAATACTGTTATGATCCCCTACAAATAAATCAACCATATTTATTGTTCCATCATATACAAGATGTTTCCATTATTTTATTCAAATAGTTGTAATCTATTATCAGAATATACCTTCCTTCAGGGATAGTTGTACTCAGTACCGGTATGTATATATGTTTCGTGCTCTCAGTAAGCTAAGCTGAGGTAGTGTCTTAACAGGGAGAATATATTTTATTGTGAAAATTCCAGAACGTTGCGAGCGCATTAATGGATCAGGTAAGGATGTATCGATTAAGTTGTACTTTGCCACTGTCTTATGGTCAAGCCCAGTTTCGTCCACATACACCCAGCAGACGTTTCCCGGAACCATCTAGTAATATTATGTAATGGTTTTAATATTCCCTTCTGGTCTTTATCACTTTAATTCGAGTCAATACTTAAGACCGATCGTTTAATATATATATATACATAAATAACATATATATATATATATATATATATTATACATAGTATGTTTCCTAGTAGTTCAGAAACTATTGGTTTCCTATAAAAAAATTTCAAATAAAATAATTTTGTTTTTATAACGACAACATTTTTACAACTATAAGTTATTTAGCATCTAAAATAGTTGCGGAGATATAATCAAAATTGGAAATTTCTTCTAGTGTAAAGTACCCTTAAAATAATTTTAATGTGAAAATGAGAATTGACATTTTTACAAAGACACAAACACAGAAAGACGGCATCACTAAAACATCATTTTTGGTTTCAGGGGGACATGAAACGTTTACAAATATCAAAATCTTGAGTAGCCTATATATTTTTTGGCGATCACAATACTTCACTCTCCGAGGAGTTGAGCTGAATTAATTAAGAATTAAAGATTACTTAAAAATAAAATGCGTTGGCAGGCACAAGGGATAAGCAAGGCCAAAAAAATTGTTATTAATCTCCCAAAAATGTATTGTGAAATATGCACGCACTCACGCTCACACACAACAACAAAGCATTATAAATTATTTTATACACATTTAACTAAAAGATAAATGTATATTAAAGTACAATCAAGACCTTTTTAAATTCATAGTTTTTTATCTACTTCACATATGCCAGCCGGGGTTTCCCTTTAATATTCCTTCAGGATACTGTGATGGCCACATTTGGCCCGCAGGCTGCCGGTTGGACCACACTGGTCTAAGGAGTCACGTTCCCAATAAGCTGGACTGTAATGACTGAAAGATCGGGGTTCAAACCTCGGTCAGGTATACTAAGGCTGTTTTTTCCTGAAAGGTTGTCCCCTCTCATTCCAAGTAAATGTGGGAACACTTCCTCTAAATACAACCTTTATAACCCCTTATAATAATTAGTACATAAGCGTTTAGCCCGGACGGGTAGTAAGACATGTCCCAATAAAAACCAACACATCTATATGCACAGGGTGTTCAGAAACTCAAGAGCCCAAACTGCACATATAGCTTGTTTGAACCAAAAGTAATACAATAACCCTATATTCGGAACCCGCCTCAGTGGCGTAGTTAGCTAACGCGCTAGTTTCATGTTTAGCTGGACTGCCGAGGATGGAGAGATCGAGGTTCAAATTTATATCGGGTGAACTGGGGTGGGTGGGTGGTCATATAGGGTTTTCCACTCTCCCCCCACGCAAATTCGGGTTCACTTCCTCTATATTCAACCTTCCCAATTCCTAGCACAATAGCTTAGTTATTATTTAAGCGTATAACCCAAATGGGTAGTAATACGCGATGCTACGTACGTATATCGTTGAGTGTATATACATTCAACGCGTATATTCGGAAACCTATGTTAATACCTTTAAATTGTGTCCAAAGTATCGGCGTATAGCTCCGGAATAGCAAAGCTGTCAAGCATGCGTGTACAACAAGTTGCATAGGAATTAGGAGTACAGCAATGCTCATGTAAAAATGGTAAGCACTTTCTGTGATGTAGGACCGTTGGTGTGATGACCTTCAGAACATATTATCATTTCTAGTTGGACTGGTGTGTTGTTTACTATTATTGTGGTATGTTCTGCTGCCGTGCTCCAAGATGTCGAGGTGTGAAGTTCCACGCGCCTAACTCCTATGCAACTTGTTGTACATACAGGCTTGAACAACTTTGCTATCCCGGCGCTGTACGCTGAAACTTTGGACACAATTTAATAGTATTAGCATAGGTTTCAGGATGTAGCTGTATAAGGATTTTGTATTACTTTTGGTTCAAATAAGCTATATGTGCAGTTTGAGCTTTGAGTTTCTGAACACCCTGTATATGCCTTATAATCTAACTTAAGACTAAAACAAACACAACACTCAGACCCCAACCGTTAATTCATTATTGTGGAAGGGTGAACACACATTTCACTAATGATGCATGTTTAGGTCATTCCGGGAATTGAACCCGGTACCGTTATCTCACTAGATAGACACGCTACCGACTGAGCTAAGGTGTTGGTTACCTGTTAAATGCATATATTATAAATTATTCTAATGGGGTAGGGATCAAGAAGGAAGCATTTTATAGGATATATGCCCGAATTTTCATGGAAGGATAGCGGGAAATCATTTAAGTAGAAGCAACCTCAGTTAACCTGACCGGGATTTGAATCCCGATCTCCTAGTCACTAGCAGGCCCGTCCATTCGGCCACTGAAACCGGTAACGTAAAAATAATCAAACGTTAACCAACAGACGTAACCACTAAAATGTGTAAAATCAAGTAACTAAGTCAAAACATATTCATAAATAATAAAAACTTGATCTAGCCAATTAAGGCCGAACTCTTAAGGATATTTTAATTATACTTTAAATTTCACTTGGGACAATTTCACGAACTTTGGTTACTACCGTGGCTTCTAGCGCTTGGGCGTTATTCTCCAGTGTTGAGTAAGCACGGTTTTGAAACTATTTCTATAGTAGCTAAATATTTTTCTATACAGATCTTAAGGGCAGCGCTTAGTTGAAGGGAAGTATGATGAACACATATAAATTCTTACGTAATCAGTATAAGAATAATACTTGTAATAAACTTGTAACATTTTAAAAGACTTGCCTCCCGGTTGTCTTGAGCGATCAGTTAGTTCTGTTATTGTTGAATCGTGCCAAAAACTCTACAATTTCATTTTCAAATTCTCGCGACCAATTTTCAATGTCAATCAATTCTATAGTAGTGGCGGATCTTAAAATACTTTATTTTATTTATTTATTTCAGGTATTTAACATTCACTTTTTGAACCGACTGATTATTTCAGCACACGACTTATAAACTAAATTAAATCTAGAATAGACATAACATCCAGCCCCTGTCCGTTTATTCATCATTGGTAAAGGGGATACATTGATTGTTTTGACCCTACCGGGAACCTAACCCGGGACCCTTAGCTCACTAGCACACTACACACTGAGCCAAGGTGTTGGGTTACTTCAATTCTGCATGTAGCTTTTTTTTGCATTGTATGGGTTAGTCTAACATTTCACAAACGAGCTACTAGATCTTATTTATTTGAATTGTAATCAATATATTCTTTCCCTGATTGACAAATATTACTACTAAGTTATATACTGTATTATGTTTTTGTTTTGAGTTAATCACTATTATATTCTATTTGCCTATAAAATGACAAATAATACACTTTTTGAAAATAAAAGATTATATGTCTATTTTGAAAAGTTTGGTGAAAAAGAATTGTACATCAATTATTTGGTAACATTTTCAAAAATTCAGTTTTCATACGGTTGTAAACTCTTTATTGAATCATCTAGCTACAAAGAGAGTTAAATATATATGTATTATAAAATCAATCATCCCTTCAATCGGATCAAATATTCCAAATAATGATGTCAAAATTTATAATAGATATCATCACGTACCCTCCAGTTCATTCATATTTAAGCTCTCAGCTATAAAAAAATATTCTCTTTGCCAAAAATGTCTTCATCCCGATACCTCACTAATACTAGAACTAGTTGGCAATGATAGCTGAAACACGGTTATTTGAAAATGACAATGCTAGAAGTATTTTTTTCTACCTCGGTGGGTAAAGTGCTCGCTTCCTGGACCCAATTTTCGTGGGTTCAAACCCAGCTGGGGTCAACGTATTTTTCGTGAGGCATAAAATCCGCCGCACAACTTCCTCCAGAGGGGAAGTACAGCCGTCGCGTCGGTCCCATGTCGATTGTGGCATGTAGAAGAACCCTGGACCTGGATTCACTAACTGGTGCAAATAGTTGCGCCGATGCAAGTTTGAAAGATGTGCCCAAATCCGTATTCATTAAAAGAAGCAGGCTCAATTCGAGGGAAAAGTTGCGCCCTTTATTTGCCACCACTCAAGAGTAGGGAACTATCAAATCATGATTGTAACTTTATTAAATTTAAATGGCGGCATATTATCCTATTAGCATAAAATACAATTATAAGCTACAAAACTGTACTCCAATTAATAATAAAGAAATTAAAATAACATACATCTATCCAGCACAAAATATATTTCAATTTAGTTGATGGTATCAAAGCAATCACTTACTTTTATTGTTGTATTTCTTACATTCAAGCAAAAAATAGCATTTCTTGCATTATTACAAAACAAAACCACGAAACGTGTAATTTTTTGTCTAGATCCAAAGAGGTTTGTATTCCTACAAGTCCAAAGACAGCTCGTAACTAAATATGGCGGTTAGTGTAGCTTTAAAATAAGTTTTAACGTTTCTATAAATGTTTTATTAATGGAACTTAGCTTTAAACTAATAATATAAATTAATGCAAAATAATTTACTAATATTGTTTTTGTAAAGCACCCAGAAAGAGGCCGCTACTAATTTTATTGATAGTTTATAAGAAACATTTTTGAAAATCTTTGTACTTGCTGTCATTTTCATTAGAGATTTAAAATAAAGTAGCCTTGACTTTGAAATTAAATTCTCCACAAGGATTGCTTGAAAATAGCGTTAACTGATGACGTTTATGGTGACGTCACCGTAATCTTGCCATCTTTGGGAATATCTTGGTTGCAAAGTTGCACCATTTCTAAACTTGCGCCGGAGCAGAACTGTACTCGTTAGTGAATTCAGGCCCAGGAAGTTATGTGAAAATACTTCCTTGGAAAAATTGGTACGCCCTTTCACTCTCTCTCATAGACATTCTCGTGTGCTAATATAATCAGTTGGTTCAGAAAGCGCACGTTGAATATCTCAAATGATAAAATAGCAGTGTAGAAAATGATTTTATTGGGACAATGAGCTAAGTCAGCCTGTACCTGCACAGTGTAACCATACACCCTATGCTGCGTATTAAACTGCTTTAGGATTGAGGTCAGTGCAGCCGGAGTGGGGAGAGGAGGCTGGTCACATGCTCGACCAATCCATGAAGGGTAGTTGTCATGACAACAGATGCACGTAGCCAGATCTTGATAGTCACGGAGTATGCTTGCATAGTAGTAACGCGCAAACTTCCGCCATGTGGCAACTACGCTCCCCAGCCTACCCACCACGCGGATACTAAAGCAATTTAAATCGCAATATAATAGTACATATTGTTTTTATCTTCCACTCTCAATCAACTCGCTGAAGCTACTCTTTGGAAGCCTGCCATTAAACTTTGTGATTGACCTTAGTACCACAGTGAACTGTTTTAGTTCTTACCCCCCTCGGAGGCGTAGTTAGCTAACGTGCTAGTTTCATGTTGAGCTAGGCTGGCCATGACGAGGAGATTGGGGTTCTTAACTGGTGGGGGGGGAGTGTTTCCTAAGGGGTTTTTCACTCTCCCTCCACGCAAATTCGGGTTTACTTCCTCTAAATACAGCCTTCCCAATTCCTAACGTATTAGCGCAATCAGTACTTAAGAGTATAACTCGAACGGATAGTAAGACGTGGTGCTAAATAAATAATTATAGCTCTTAAATAAACCATGTAAATAAACCAGTTAGGTTTACTGAACAATGCTGGGGAAATAAGGGTTTTCAAGGGTAATGATTCACTTGTTTCGTTGACCACACGATCTAAGGCGTCACTTTCGTGTTGGACTAGGCTGCCGATTACAGGGAGATCGGAAATTGAATCCCTCTCGGTGTACTGAGAATGGTTTGTCCACGCTCCACGCTAATGCGGTTACATTTCCTCTAAAGTCAACCTTCTTCATCCCTAGCTCACTAGTGTGACTAATTCATAAGCTTAAGCTATAACCTGAAACGGTAGTAAAATGCGGTGATAACTTAAAAATAAGAAAAAGAATACACCTTTATGTTTATGATGTTTAATACTTTTACTTTTTTTCAACACCTCTGAAAGAAAGTATTGGGATCGTAAAAAGATTTCGAGCTCGAGATTTTGATAAATGTCGACGTTTCATGACCCCCTGAAACAAAAACAATTCTTTTCGCAATGCCTTCTGTCTCTTTCTGCCTCGGGTTGGAGCCGAAACTATTTCACCGATTGGGCTCAAACTTGATATTTGG
>CABFOW010001596.1:16578-37912 GCA_902141385.1 Timema californicum
ATATATACTGTTACAAAAAAAAAAGGGGGCGCCATATCGTCTCGGGCCTAGGGCGTCCTCAAACCTAAATCCGCTACTGGTACTTAGTGTAACGCCGCACTTGAGGCGTACTCAATTTGACTATGAAACTGGCCCTTAAGATGTAGTGATGAAGTGAAGTATTTATACTTTTTAGTAAATTTAATCCCGAGGCCATTTCATCTACATTATCGACTAATACGACTAATACGTAATAATATTAGGGTACGTTTTTCAATGACGTTATAAAATACTTTGCTCCCGTAAATGTAAGAACATTCTTATAGTTTACGATGTGCATTATGCCCGTCTTTTATTTTTGATAAATTTGACAAACCTGATCGATACATGAATGGCAAGACAATAAAAATAAAATATGGTTACACGAATGATTTATTAACTATGATAATTTGCTAGACGACTAATACTATTTTTCACACTAACAATAAAATATTACCAGCTTTGGTGGTTGAATGGTCTATGTCAGCGGTCGTCAACCTACGGCCCACGGGAAGGATCTAGCCTAACTACTGATTTTAACTGGCCCACTTAAGATTTATCAACTAAACAACTGTGTTCAAAAAAAATACTAATAACTAATTAATATACAAGAAATAAAAGGTTGGAATTTATTGCTTGTTGTTTGTTCTAAGCCGGCTGACTAATTTTTTTAAGACTCAATATAAGTGGTAATAAAATAAATAAAATGGTTGCTGACCCTGTTCTAAGGAATCACTCTCGCAAGAAACTGGACTGATGATAAGTAGGAGATTGGGATTCCAACTCTGATTGGGTGTACTTAGAGTGGCTTTACATAAATTGTCTACCACTCTCCCTCAACTCAAATAGGGGTACACTTCCTATAAAATGCAACCTTCTTCATCCTTAGAACATTAGAGTAATTAAAACATATACTTCTAGCCCTAACGGGTAGTGAGGTGCGGTGCTAAAAAAAATTACACGAATAATATGTTTGGTTTTCCTACTCTTTTCTTAATTGCAGCCCTTTCTCTACCTTTGTCTTGGGTGGGCAGAGGGGGGGGGGCAGGTCCCCAGAACTATCAGGATAGAGCCACAACATGTATGTCACTGGGCCTGTCCATCATACTCTCAGGATTGTGTTCAGCTCTCATAGATATGATCAGTGACTTACAGCTATATTCCATTCACGGTAGGAATTATTCTCTGAAAGGTCTTTTTTCCTACCAATATCCTACTATATAGTAGATTTATGGTAGGGAAAAAAGCCTTTCAGAAGTCAATTCCTACGGTGAATGGAAAATAGTAGCGTTTGGGATACCTGCTCCTTTGGAACAAGCTTCATACACATATTTGTTACAAGGTTAAATTAAACGATTACTTAGCTTCTGACATAATGAAAGAAATATGAACACCGTAAAATTAAAAGTGTTAGTGTTTTTAGAATTATTACGTTTATGGATTCACAAGACGTTGTAAGAAGCCAGCAAGTCCGTACTAGCAATGCTAGTGTTGGATAGTTGTGTTATTGTGTTAGCTTCTAAACGGACTTATATAGGGCTAGTAAAAGTTAAATGTTTAGCCTATCAGACCACACATCGTAGATAACAATTTAGGAGAAAACAAATAAAATTTATGTTTGGAAAAAAGAAACAAGAAATTGGTAATTTCTCATAAATATTATAGCTAAATTTTGACAGATGAGTTTGTTCAACAAATATTACTGCAATTTAATTGTGTTCACCTAAATTTTCTTTTTACTTCACGTCTTACTACCTGTCAGGGCTTTAACCATTTAATTATTTAATTTAGAGTTTTATAATTTAAGAAAAAAACATATAAAGGTTAAATTAGCTAATTCCTAAGAATTTTTACGCGAAATTTGAAATACCTTAAATTAAAGTAGACGGTTAGAAACATAGGCATTTTTAACAGGCTCAACACAGAATAATTAAGGATTAATTTGGTGATTTTGATATTCTCAAAATAAATACAGGGAAGTGGCACCGTCAAAATTGATTTACTTCTATTGAAAATGAGCTTTAATTCATAATAACTAGGTCAAAATAAATTATTTTTGTATTTTCTTTATTAGCTGGCCACAAATCTGTTGATAAAAATTTGTGACATTTAAAGAAGTGAACGATATAAATTTGACCCTCTTATTTACCCAAAATAAATATTTATCTTTTTTTCAAGTGGGCATAAACTATACTATATCCTTAATAACTTAATTAAAATAAATATGTATGTTTTCTAAATTTTATTGGCTTCACATTTCCCCTTTAAATATGGTTGAGCAGCATTTGAAGGTACAGTGCATTCCTTGGAGATATTTCCCACTAATCAAGCCAATTGCTAATAGACTTGGAATGAACATATTCAGTCTACCTTTGACCAAAATGTCTATGATACGTTATTACATGGAACTACCATGTCTGATAGTTAGCGATCCTGGTGAAGTTTTGAAGAACTAGCTGCTCAAAGGCTTCGCTTTCTCTCTCTCTCCTTTTATATTGATTTTCCCCACACACTACCGCTCACACAAACTCTCTTCATTCTTTCCATTCACAAAATTGTTGTGTTCACGCTTAACAAAAGATTATAAAAAGAAATTATCCATCTGTATTATATATATATATATATATAAATTATTACAGAAATAGACTTGTCAGGGAGTCGCAACTTATCAACCGCTTGTTAAAACTTGATTACAGCCGCATCCTCCACTCTAATCAAGACCGAAAGTACGATTCCTCGTTTAGATATCTATCGATTAAAATAATTACAAGAAATACCTAAGTATATTCCTAATGACAACTTTATAGTAGCAAATTACATTTTTTATGTTGCCAAAGAGTAGATCTAGCAACTTCCATTCTCTAATTACCACCTCATGTTAAGAATTATGTCATGTTCTTATCAAACTAGGCATTTATATTTCAAGTAGAAATATAACTCTTATAATTTCTCCTTGTATTTGAAGGTGATATTTTCCCTTTGTGATCTTGCTATACAGAAAACAAATAAAAACTTTATTCAATTGTAGTGTACATTAAATAATGTTGAATTTTATATATAATCAAATAGCTAGTATAGAACCACATCACGGATTAAACGTCAGGCTGGTCAGGGTTTAATTCTCAGCCGGATGTTCTGAGGGCAACTTTTCCAAAAATGCTTACTACCTTATTCCACGCAAATGCGGGAGTTCTTCTCTAAATTCTACCTTCCAAATTTCTTAGGAACCAGTATTAATAAAATGCGTGTAATCAGGGCGATTGAAAAAACAATACATTGAAGCAAACATAAATTAGGCCTATCTAGGATATGAACCTAGGATAAATTTGAGTCTGAGGCCACAGATATAAGACATCACTCTGGCAATAGACTGGACTGCCAATGACGGGGAGATCAGGGCTCGAATCCCGGTCGGGTATTTTCTTCTAAATGGTTTTACACTATCTTTTTCTTTCTCCGTGCAAATTTGGTTACACTTCTTCTAAAATTCATCCTTACACATCCCTAACATAAATAGAACAACGCGTACAGGCCGGACGGGTAGTAAGACGCGGTGCTAAATAAAGATACCCAATTATATTTGTTTTTACTCATATATTCATTTTGGGTGTGATGGCTTAAAACTTAGACCAAATGACCATATTTGGGAAACTTTGCAACCAATAAACATAGAAAGACGAAACTTAATCCAGGCCTACGACAGAGCAAGCTCAGTCTGGCACCACGGCCTTATTTTATTCACCTTTACATAATATATACCTAGTTAGAGCTTTATGCCTTACACCCCTTGACCATCGGTGTGGGTAAATCCAAAACCAAAAAAGACAGCTGAAACCTTAGAGTGTGTATCTTTGTTGGGGTTTTCTAAACATATTTCCTATTGAATCCTGGCGCACTAGCCATCGTGACCACTGACTCGAGGACCAAGATACATAGAAAATGGCGACTTGAAATGGGCATACCTACATTACTTAGGCTCACTTTAGTTTGTGCTTCTACACATATCTTAACCTAAAGTCTTAAGTGGCGCTCTCACTGGTGCAAATAGCCCAAAAATCAAAGAATATAAAAATGAGAAACTTAGTTATAGGCCTATTATTTAGGGATACTCACATATGTGCTCCTTGGTCATCTTATCTCCGTTTCCGGCACGCTAGTCTATTGCGTGCCTAAAGCCTTAGACCGCTTGGCCATCAGTGTGGCTGTGTATGTATACTGATAGCCAATACTTGCACCATAGCTTTGTACCGATTGATCCTTTAGTTTTATCTATTCATTATGTTACACGTTGGCAGATAAAGCTTCCGGAATTGTTCACAGTTTGGCCCCAGTAATCACGTGCTTCCATTATTGTCTGTTTGAACATAACTGTTAACTTAATATATTAAGATTAAAATCCAAGCCGTTTTGGATTAAGTTAAGAAACTCACTTTAGTGACAAAACTTAACTAAGGATTGAAATGTGTTTCCTCAAGTAGTGTTTTCCTTTGTTCCAGGTAAGGATACGAGCGGTGAGAACCAACTTGCAGGTACAGTACTTAGCACAGAATAAATTACCGACTCTCTAGAATAAAACTCCAGGCTTTGTTTATGTTAGCGCATGGTATCTGAATAAGTCAAGATTTGAAAGGGACGGTTTTCAATATCATAGAACAAACCACATTGCAACCACATTACCTTTACGCGTAAAAACAAATTGATAGTTTGTCCCTCAACTTTAAAGAATAATTTTTTAGATACAAATGTGACATACATTTTAAAAAGGTTTATAAATTTTAAAGATAATAAATAGCTTACTATAAGTTATTGCATATTATTTACTATACAAACATTTGCAAATATAAATAATATTCATTTGATGATCCTAAAGCTATCACAGATAGTTGAAAGTGTGGGTGAAATTAGTTTCATTGGCACTCCCAAAATTGTTCGACCCCTTTTTTACGAACACGAGTGTATGACAAGCTCACGTTCCTCTCGAGTCGAAGATGCGGGTAGGAACCAAAACCACAGTGAAGAAAGATCGCTAGCTGATTGACGGGATTCACAAAACCGTCGACAAAGACGACATCTTTGTGAGATATTATGTAACAGTAGATTCATGGGCTACCCCCTCCTGCCCCCTCAACCCCGCTCCCCGCTAGATTTCCCCTTACTGTCCAAAGAAGAACATGATTTTGTCTGATGTCAGTTAAAAAAGTCACATACATTTCAGAGGGGGTAATACTTGTAACGTTGCCAAACGTATTCTTGGGTCTATAAATGGGCACCATGCAAAGTGATCGACAAAAAACTGGTCAACAAACTGTAGATAAATATTTGGAAGGTGGGGTGTGTATAGTTGTTGACAGGACTTGACCAATTTCGAGACAAACTCATGTATAGTTAGATCAAATGAATGACAGTCGACCTGTCAAAACAAGAGGCAAACGTCATGATGGATTCAGTTAAGAGTGGGTCAAGTGACCGACGACAAAGTGCTAGACAATGAAATTGTAAACGGAAGAGAGAACATGCAGAGTAATATAATACATCCTATCATTAATTCTTTTTTAACATAATCTCTCTCTCTATATATATATATATATATATATATATATATATATATGTGTGTGTGTGTGTGTGTGTGTGTGTTAGATAAATTCATCACTCATTAAGTCACTAACTCACTCATTAAGCCACTCTCTCACTCACTCACTAACTCACCCACTCACTCACTAAGCCACTCTCTCACTCACTCACTCACTAAGCCACTCACTAACTCACCCACTCACTCACTAAGCCACTCTCTCACTCACTCACTAACTAACTCACCCACTCACTCACTAAGTCACTCACTCAATAAGTCACTCACTCACCCACTAAGTCACTGGATATTTAGAAAAAATACGCCAAGGCCAAATTAGTAAATTAAATTCGACCTCTTAGGGGTGAAAAAAGGGGTTTGAATGTTTTCAAAATTCACTAATGTATCTTTTGAGCCAACATACATAGAGCCTTGAAATTTAAAATTATTGTTCCTCTCTAGAAATGGGTGAGACGGTTTTTAGGAGTTTTCAAAGCTGATCCCTTAAGGAGAAAGAGTAGGGAAGAAAGTAGTGGGAAATCTCAAGAGATGGCAGCTGCCTCTTTTACTCACGTATACCTTGTGTAAGCCAAATTATCAAATCAAACGGGTACATCAGCTAGTCGATCATTATACTAAAAAGAGCTTCGGTGGGCGCATGGTCTAAGGCACTACTCTTGCAATAGTCTAGACTGCTGAAGGCAGGGAGATCCTGTTTCGTTCCCAGTTCGATGTAGGTCTACTGAGGAGGGTTTTTCCTTGGTGGTTTATCATTCTCTCTCCACGCAAAAGAGTGTACATTTTCTCTAAATTCAACCTTTCTTGTTCATAACCCATTTGCCTAATTAGTACTGTACATAGGCGTATAACCCAAATGGGGAATGACATGAACATTCGTACAGTTGTCATTGTAGGCTTCTATTGGCAACAAAAAGCCAACCACCGAGTTGCAGGTGGCTGCGTTATCTAATAGCTCGTTATATTAATTGATTATACATATCAAACTGACGATTTCCGCACGTCCACCACAGAATCTGCCTTGAAATATGAGTGAAGAATTACCCTAGGCACGGGATGACTCCTAGATAGCTTATTGGCCAGAGCATTGATGTACTAAGCCAAAGGTCCCAGGTTCGATTCCCGTGGCCAGGTGTGATTTTTCAATTTACCATATATTATTACAATTTATACAAACTAAAATATAAGTTTGATAGTTAAACTCAAGTTTTATATACAGGTGTATTTATTGTGATTGCACTTGAACCTCACTTCCAAAAGATCCTGGACGTTTTCTAATAAAAAGCCTGGGTTTTAATTTATGTTGTACTAATTAATTGATTAATCTAGATATAGTCTACTTGCTCTTGACTTTAGGAGATTTTCTTTTGAAGAGTTTTATTGGACCAAGTCTCAGACTTTTCCATTCCTTGGCATGGTCACGTGATTGAGGATATGGATTGTGTAGATGTGATAAAAATTACCGAGGACTACACGGATGCAGACTATGTAGACGAGGCTTTAGTAGAGGATGACCCGCTTCAGTGGCCGAACAGTCTAAGGCGTCACTCTCGTACTAGATAAGCCTGTTGATGACGGGGAGATCAGGGTTCGAATCCCGGTCTACTGGGGGTGGTTTTCCCTAAATAGTTTCTCCACTATCCTTCTATGCAAATACGGGTATATTACCTGTAAAACGCTTCCATCCTTATCCCTACTTGATTAGAGTAATTATCATATGTGCCCATAACCTGAACAGGTATTAAGACGCGGTGCTAAAAAAAATAGTAGAGGGTGTTCACTCCGTTTATACTAAAAGGTAGCAGTACACTATGTCCATATCTCTTAGGATGCACCATAGAGTAAACATGTAAGGTTAGCTCGCTGCCTTTCCGCGTAAACGAGGGGTACTTAAAATATAAAAAACTGTTTTATGACTAAACACTTACTGTTTAGACATTCAATTAACAATATTTAATGCTAAGAAAATGTTATGGTGCATTAATTGGGAACTTGATTAAAATTGGTTCCATATTTTTGTGTAATCCCTAGGGGAGCACCAAGCAAGCCCTACGTAGATTGTTTTAAATTATTGTTGCACAATGTATTACTACCCGTTCGGGCTATCCACATATTTACACTGATAGGTTAAAATGGAAGAAGGTGGAATTTAAAGGAAATGTACTAACATTTACTTAGCGGGAGAGTCAGAAACTATTTGGTAAAAAAATAAAAAAACAACCCCATTAACTAATCTGGGGTTCGAGCCCTGATCACCCTATCAATAGAAATGTAATCTATTGTCTTAAAACCTTCAACCACGGATGTGGGTAGCACTGCAATGGTTGATGTCAGGGGCATGATCGACGTAAAGTTCACTTAACTTAAATAAACTATATTATAATGAGGATTCACTTCATATAATGTAAAAACTAGAGCACCATGCAAACAATTAATTTTAACTTTTGAAAACATGCTAAATAAATTAATTATAATTTAAAAATGAATGGTTGTTAGCTCAACATATTATCTTTAGTTTCGTTAGTGAATTGAGGCTAGACTTATAAATTAACGTAATTTTAGAACAGGCGTAACATCTGTTAGCTCGTCACTGTGAAAAGGGGAGACTGGAACACTTAGTTTAGCAGACAGAATTGCTTCTAACTTCATTCTAAGTGATAGCCATGTATTGTATTTGAACTTTTCACACCCAGTATGTTGTGACCCGCATGGTTGAGCGATATGCGTTGCGTTGCATGTCCGCTTCACTTGAGTTGAGCATCAGATTTGACGCGTGATCGTTGGCATTGGAGGAGGTAGGACATAAGTTAAGTTCCATAACTCTTTTTGTATGAGTGACCCTTTTCTTTATAGCCTTAAACACACTCTAAAAGTTCAGTTAGTGCCAGAATTATTTACAAATTATATAGACACAGAGAAGTGCAACACGAGAACACTAATACATCGAATTTTTGTTATAATTTACAATAAGCGGTACAGTGCACCTGTGTGGTTCTACTTCATCTTGTCATCCCCAACTGCGGCTTCGGGTGGTGCTGGCTGCATCTATTCCAAGTGAAGTATCCTGGTGACGTTTTCTACAGGGTCTTCCGTCGGTGGGCTTTGCCGGAGCGGCGGGTGTATACACTATCTCGTAGAATTGCCGGTGACGAGGTCAAGCAGATGGGAAGATTTGAGGGGTATAAGGAGGGAGTCCCGGATGTCGCGGTGGGCGGTAGGACGGAGTCCCGGCAACGTGAGTCGCGGTGGGAGGTAGGATAGAGTCCCAGCAAAGGGGAGTCGCGGCAGGAGGTAGGATAGAGTCCCGGCAACGTGAGTCGCGGTGGGAGGTAGGAACGGTGAAAGGAGAGGGAGTCGAGACAAAATTGCTCTTTTGTATCGGTGGTTCGCCATGGTGGGTCACCACTAAATCGGCTCCAGAACTCACCGTGTTATATACCCTCCACTGCTGCCCAAACTTGTCCAATGAGAAAAAAGGAAGCTTCCCAATTGTGCGGGAAAACGTGAGTGGTAGTGGCCGCCAAGCGAGCCAATAGGAAGAGGAGTTCTCACAGTCACAGTCAAATGGCATGCTCTGATGCTCAGAGAACATGGACTGTGGGGTGGTCTAGGCAGTAGGGAGGGTGGTTTGAGCGGCCTGTGCAAGTGCGGAGGAAAGATACAAGGGCCGACTGAACAGTGAGGCACAACCATCTAAATTATACTAATTATACTTTTAACTCGTAAGAAAAGTGAAACAAAATACTAGACATTGTTATAGAAACATGAAATAAAACAATTGCATCAAAATTCACCAAAGAGCATACAAGAAATATTATACACTGTTACATACACATATTATTTGTTCTGTTTACTTTCTACACTCCACTTTCCAAATCTATGTTTATAAAAAATATGTGTGCCTATAACTGAGAAAATATTGATTTTGTAAAATATTCTTTCAAATAAAAGTTGTATATCTTTAATAAAGATACAACTTTGTTGGGGTAAGTTATTTCCTATCTCAAAGAGTGGCGGAGATATGATCAAAATTGTAAATTCTCACCTATATAAATTACCCTCAAACTCATTTTCATGAAAAAATTAGATATTCCATTTTAATAGTGAAAGTGCATGGATACGAATTTCAAGCAAAATCGTTAGACTATTTTGAGATTTTTTTCTATTTTTTAGCGCTTAAGTAAACTAATCTTAATTTTAGGGTTGGATATCTAACTCCAAAAATTCCTCTGGGGAACCTTATGAAAACCCTAGATATCAAGTTTTAGCATGATTGGTAAAATTATTATTATTATTATTATTATTATTAGCACCGCATCATACTGCCCGTTCGGGTTATACGCACTTACGCTAACGTGTAATGGTAGGGTGATTGTGAGATGAAATGGAGGACCTACAGTTTAAACGTGGGATCCGAACCACGGTGGCATCCCACACATTCACAAGTTGTGATTAATACACGTCTTGTCAGAGGCGAAGATAGGGTTTGTCAATCAGATAAATCTGTGCAGGGACCGGGGATTAAACCCCGGACCCTCAGCACAGAAGTCAGACACCTTACCCCTAGACTGCCAGGTCACCTTCGGTAAAACTGTCTCAGCTTTAGTCCAATTAACAGACAGACAGCATTGCAAAACCCCTTTTTAGGCTTCAATGGGTTTTGAAATGTGGACATTTATCAAAATTTCGAGGTCGATTGGTTTGATGATCACAATACCATCTTTTTCCAAGGAATCGCAGAGAAGTACAATTTTTGGGGGGATACAAAGGGCATTTTATCATTTAATAATATAGTAAGTATCACAGCAAATACGTGACGTAATATTTTACTTAATAGTTTTTTTCGCCTAATCTAGAAAAACTTCATGGGCGTTGAACCAATAATATGTTTGAATGAATAAGATATTTTATCCGAAATTTCCAATATTTAGGATAAATGAACAAAATAAGACTTAGTAGGGAATAGCAGTGTAGTATTTCTTGTAGACACTCATGTTTGATAAATCTATAGCTCTTACCCACTTCGGTGGCCACGCGATCTAACGCGCTACTCTTGTGTGGCCTAGACTGACGAAGAAGACGGGCCCTACCGGGTGGACTGAGGTTTTTTTTCCTCAATGGCTTTCCACTCTCCCTCCACCAAAATGCGGGTGAATTTACTCTAAATTGAACCTTCCTAATCCTTTACCTATTAGTGTAATTAGTACTTACGCGTATAACCCGAATGGGTAGTAAGACGTGGTGCTTAAAAAAATCCATAACACACATCTCATCATCTTAGAGACTCTTGATTTATAGCAACTTTTTTTCAAGCACCACGTCCTACTACCCGTTCGGGTTATACGCCTAAGTACTAATTACACCAATGGATTAGGAATTGGGAAAATTGAATTTAGTAAACCCGCATTTGCGTGGAGGGAAAGTGGAAAACCACTTAGGGAAAACCACCCCAGTTCACCCGACCGAGATTCGAACCTCGATCTCCCCGTCCTCGGCAGTCTGGCTCAACACGAAACTAACACGTTAGCTAACTACGCGACCAAGGCAAGCTTATAGCAACATTATTTGAAGCTATGTGTGTACTATTAATATAGGATTGCTTGTAGCTCAATTTAAATTAACTATGCCTAACCGACTATATTTTTGCGTTATTAAGTTTTTTACTTTAATTATTTTTAGAAAGGCACTTAAGGCACTTTGATAAGAGTTGGGTTGATTAGCTCTAAGAAAATCATCCCTTTACTAAACGTATCTAACTACACAATACATACTGTATCCGAAGAATAATTTTTACTAAACAATTATCAAACTACGACAGTAAATTTAGCTTAGCGTCGATTAGATCTAGACTGTCTCAAGCTTTTTTTAATAAACCAGGTACACAAGTTTGAATCGTCGGATAGGTAGCCTAGTGAACAAGTAGATCATGGTCGACCTATAATCTATCCCAGGCGTTGATAAACCTGGCAGCACTGTTAGAAACATTGTTAGATCCACTTTGATGGCCGAATGCGGTGAGGCGACACTAGCAATAGAATTGACTGCCAATCAAGGGGATATCAAGGTTCGAATCTAAGTTGGGTGCACCCGCCTCTGTGGCGTAGTTGGCTAACGCGCTAGTCGTGTTGAGCTCGACTGCTGAGGACGGGGGGATCGAGGTTCGAATCTCAGTCGGGTGAACTGGGGGAGGTTTTTTCTAAATGGTTTTCCACTCTCCCTCCACGCAAATGCGGGCTCACTTCCTTTAATTCAACCTTCTCAATTCCTAATCCATTAGCGTAATTAGAACTTAAAGCGTATAACCAGAACGGGTAGTAAGACGCGGTGCTAAATAATAAGTTGGGTGCTTTTGAGTTTTTTATAAATCGCTTCCCACTCTACCTGCATGCAAATTTGGGTACATTTTCTCTAAATTTAACCTTACTCACATCTAAGACATAAGTATAGTCGGTACATATGCTTATATCTTGTACCGATAGTGATGCACTATGATAACATAAAAGTTAAAAACGTCAAATAAATGAGCAAGAATATAGTTCACAGTCAATCCAACACCTTAGCTCAGTCGATAGGGTATCTCTCTACTTAGTTAAGGGTCCCGGGTTTGACTCCCGGCATAGCCGAAAATTTATAATTGGTGAAATGTGGGGTTACCCTTTCCCAGTGATGAACTAACGGCTGGGGACTAGATGTTGTGTCTGTCCTAGTCTTAAGTTAGATTACAAGGCATATGAAGCTACGAAAGGCCTAACAAGCCGGCAATGGAAAATATATGGCTTGAATAAAAAACTGACCCAGGCTACAGGCTGCATACAGTAGGGGATGTAGAGTTAAAGTTCACAGTCATCTACTATTAGTTTGTCTCAGGTACTGTTAAGAAAGGTATATCTAGCAAACAATATCAATCTGTGACCAAAATTAACCAACCACATGGGGTCTAAGGGGCCGCATTGCACAACAAGCCATTTGAAGGAATGGCTGAGGCTTGAATTCTAGTTTGTTATGTTGGGCTTTCCAAATTAACACTACTTACTCTATGATATTAGGAACTCGTAAGGTTATTGCCGCACTTACAAATAAACCTAGTGTACTTTATTACTACACCTAATTTCATTGCTGAGGGAACTGCATGCTTACTATTGAGCAACAGCGTTGTCATTCTTTTGTTTTCCGTGATCAGTCTTCCTTCCAATGTATATAAAATTTGGCAATGCTGGGTTGTCGCTGTTGCCAGTAGTTGGTGCTTCTTCCTCCAGCACAGTCATAAAGTTACAGTAGTCTGAGTCTCGTGTTCCTAATAGCTAGCTCAAAAACATTAACCAAATAAACACTCATATTTTATTAGTACTCTGTGTAGAAACATATTTGTTATTGGTCACGTTAAGATTTTGTGTGTATGTGTTGGTTGTTTGCTTTGTTTTCCTACCCTAAGGTTGTGGAATTATAGGTTTATGTGCATATTAATATATTTATTTGAATAATAGTGTATTGTCAACAGCTAAAATATACCGTAACACATATTATGGAATTTCCGGCTTGTTACAAACAATTACATTCCAAGAGGAATATATTAAGTAGAAGAGAAAGGACATTGGTGTTAAGAGTCTACACCTATTTTCATTAAGACGGAACTTGTTCAGTAAATCAAGCGGTAATGCAGACTGCACAAGCTACAGGATTTCAAAACTAAGGGAAAGTTTTGACATCGATCAAAATAGGAAATAACTGCACTCAAATGAAGCGTTTGGATAAATATGACACTTTAAATCAAGCAGCAATTCGCAGAAAGGTACATTAAATTTACCGTAACAATGAATTACCTACCCAAGAGAAAATTAAATTTTTGATTGATATTGATAGTGACCTTCCTAATTTTCTGATTGAGAACAAGTAGGAATGTAATTTATAGCATTTAGTATAAAATGAATGTTGTAATATATTTGTTTGTATATTAATTATGAGGAAAAGAGCTTTATAGATAAAATAGTTTTAAGTATAATTACGTAGGGAATAGAAAAAGTTAATAAACTTATATCTTGAAAAAAATACGATTGTGGAAATAGTTAATATTTCTAGAAAAGGCTGTACACCGAGAGTAAATGTTTTTGCCTGTCAATTGAACCACCCCAACCTCCCCATGCCGCATTGTTTACAATGAGGGATTTCCAAGTAAACCCTCCCCCCTCACTTCCCAACAAACGAAAGCTAGAAGGTTTGGCACAGTAGTTGGTGCTTCTTCCTCCAGCACAGTCATAAAGTTACAGTAGTCTGAGTCTCGTGTTCCTAATAGCTAGCTCAAAAACATTAACCAAATAAACACTCATATTTTATTAGTACTCTGTGTAGAAACATATTTGTTATTGGTCACGTTAAGATTTTGTGTGTATGTGTTGGTTGTTTGCTTTGTTTTCCTACCCTAAGGTTGTGGAATTATAGGTTTATGTGCATATTAATATATTTATTTGAATAATAGTGTATTGTCAACAGCTAAAATATACCGTAACACATATTATGGAATTTCCGGCTTGTTACAAACAATTACATTCCAAGAGGAATATATTAAGTAGAAGAGAAAGGACATTGGTGTTAAGAGTCTACACCTATTTTCATTAAGACGGAACTTGTTCAGTAAATCAAGCGGTAATGCAGACTGCACAAGCTACAGGATTTCAAAACTAAGGGAAAGTTTTGACATCGATCAAAATAGGAAATAACTGCACTCAAATGAAGCGTTTGGATAAATATGACACTTTAAATCAAGCAGCAATTCGCAGAAAGGTACATTAAATTTACCGTAACAATGAATTACCTACCCAAGAGAAAATTAAATTTTTGATTGATATTGATAGTGACCTTCCTAATTTTCTGATTGAGAACAAGTAGGAATGTAATTTATAGCATTTAGTATAAAATGAATGTTGTAATATATTTGTTTGTATATTAATTATGAGGAAAAGAGCTTTATAGATAAAATAGTTTTAAGTATAATTACGTAGGGAATAGAAAAAGTTAATAAACTTATATCTTGAAAAAAATACGATTGTGGAAATAGTTAATATTTCTAGAAAAGGCTGTACACCGAGAGTAAATGTTTTTGCCTGTCAATTGAACCACCCCAACCTCCCCATGCCGCATTGTTTACAATGAGGGATTTCCAAGTAAACCCTCCCCCCTCACTTCCCAACAAACGAAAGCTAGAAGGTTTGGCCACAGGTAACAAAGAGAGAGCGAAGATGAATCTTTACTCCATAAGACCTGCAATTCCCTTAGCTATGTAATTAGTTGTAGAGTAGAGGATGGTCTATTATATTCTTTGGTTGCTTGAAGTGTATTAAGAAGTAAAATTAGTGATAGCATTGTGTAATGTGTATCATCAAGTCATCAGCGCAATAAATGACATGTTCTAATTTTAAGGTTTCATTCGAAAGCCCTTGGAGACGTAATATTTAAGATACAGTGATGCATTTACTTAATATTTTTTGAAGCCAATAACATCATATGAAAGTATATATATTACAAAACAATACTACAACTAACCAAATAATAAAATATTAAAGATCAAAGTCAAAAGATAAAAATATATTTCCGTAATTTTTATTCTTAATACACCTTAGCATGAATTAGAATGACCTTTGCTGTTAATAAAGATAATAAATATTGTTTTTAGTTCTGACTAAGGTGTTTTTACCTTTAAGAAGGTCGATAAGGATAATAAAATGGAAGAGTTAGCAATGCTCAAACCCCGCTCATAGCGTTGTATTATTTATTATAATATTGCTGTGATATTTCCGTGATGGTAGATCAAGAATTGCTTTAAAGTATTTTCATTGGTAGTGTTAACAAGTCGAGACATAGTGGATGCATATCTAAAGTACATTACCATGCGTAGTGACTTTTCTCCCTCTTACTCATCAATTCCTTCCCTGAGTGGTAATTAGCACTATCCCATGCTTATGGACTGCACTCTTTTTCCCGGAGCACTACAATTGGGCCACGAGACCAATTATTCCATAATCTCACAAGTGAATTGGGCCACATTCATTGACCAGGAGAATTATAACAGATATAGATCTATTAAACTTAATAACATTACAGTTGGGCCACGTATACCTGTTGTGATGCAAGGTTGTGCATAGACGTATATAAACATATACTTACAGACTATGGTAATCAAGTAAGTAGAAAGTAATTACCCTTAATTTTAGGGCTAAGATAGCAGTAAAAAAAAGTCCTTGTAAAGACAAACATGAGGACAGACAGAATAAAAAAATCCACTTTTTTTATGTTGGGGCTCTTATTAAACGTTAAGGTTTATCATTATCTCGTGATGTTTTAGCTACCACCTCAACTTTATTTAATGAGAAACCTTATTGAACTTAACTTCTACCACAAAACCTCATTCATCTTCAATAGCCTTTAAGAGCGTGCATCATATCACATAAACTCTATGATACAGTTGACTAGAAATAGTCAATTTACACGATCACCACTGCACGTGGAGCATTTCTGATTAAACATTAAAGAAGATAAAGCGTTAATAGAGGTTCCTGGTACTTAATATTGTTGGAATATTGAATTATATTTGGATATAAATTGTATTGAGAAGGCCATTTTTGGGTTCACAGATAAGCATTGTGCACAAATCTTCTTTCTGTCATAATAGAAGCATACAGTAATTATTAACAAGAAACTTTGTCGCTTTGTCTCCCATCGTCACAGCGGAAAATTTCTAGTAATCGTTGTAAACGAATGCACTGAACACGTCATTATAGGTCTATCTTTTCCCTTTTTGCTACCGATATGATGCATGCTCTTAATACCTCTTGATTCGTCGGCAGTTTCGGAACAGTTTCGTGCCTGACCACGTAAATGTTATTTCGTAAGAAGACAATATCATGCGTTGTAATATTTTCTGCATGACGTTTTGCAACACAAATCTTCCTTAGCTCTTCGCTATACACCATTGCTTATAACTTGTCTATTTATAATTTTCACCACTTAGTGATTTTGATGTATATCACCATCTTTTGCTGAACACTTTTTGTTTGCACATTTCCAGCGAACTTTACCATCGGTAGCAGCATGAGCCATTGATTTATTTTTTAATTTCTAGGACAAGCGATTTTTCGCCCCTTTCACTCCACATGAACAAACCTTCCATTATTCAATCACTGGAACACTATACGAAGAGATGTCTATAGTTTGTATTTATACGTCTATGGACAACCTTGTCTCATAACAGGTATACGTGGCCCAACTGTACTATTTATGTAAAATGTGTACGTGGCCCAACTGTACTATTTATGTAAAATGTGTACGTGGCCCAACTGTACTATTTATGTAAAATGTGTACGTGGCCCAACTGTACTATTTATGTAAAATGTGTACGTGGCCCAACTGTAATGCGGGTTTAACGCAATCCTTTTTAAACGTAGAATATAACATATTTAATAATGCGTGAGTGGCAAAACATTTTAATGTTAGAAATAGTTAACGTGATTACTTTCACTGGAATGAGCAGTTCTTTTATCTAAATAGATAGTTTAGCCATTGGTAAATAATACAGCTTGTAGTTCAGTCATTTGTCGACTACAGCTTGTAGTTCAATCGTTCGCTACTGACGTATATATTGCAGTTCAGTCGTTCACCAGTAGATGGCTTACACTCATGCCATTATGTTATTATATAATTATAGTTTTTGGGACAATGATGCTTATTAATTTGAGCTAATCCACAATATGATTCTCATAGGAAGAAATTTCTGGAAAACACAAACAATATTTACTTGTAACATCAATAACCCTTCTCTTTATTAAGAGTAGGAGCACCAACTTCGGTGGCCGAATGGTCTAAGGCGTCACCCTTGGGTTATAGTAGACTGCGATGACAGGAAGATCAGGGCTCAAATCCCGGTTGGGTGTACTGATAATGGTTGTCTACGCTTTCTCTATCTCCACGCAAATTTGGATACACTTCCTCTAAAGTCAAACTTCCTCAACCTCAACTCTTTAGTATAATTAGTACATATGCGTATAACCTGAACAGGCAGTAAGACGTGGTGCTGAGAAAAGACTATGCTCTTATTCACAGGTATTGATAATTAATCCATCAATAATGACAAGTGCAGATCACGTGACTTAACGTATTTATATATTAAAACTGTTTAAAAAAGTCTTTCAACTCTCAAAAAGATTGTTATCTATCTAGATTGGACCTTAGGAAGTATTTCTGAGTAAGGTAAATGCCAACCTATGAACCTCCCTTCAATCCATTATAGACCTGCCATAATAACAACTCACTGAGAACCTTTGCTTTGTCACTTGTTTCTGTGACCTAGATCGGCTGGAGATTCACTCTAGCATAGCTTTGTAGTTTTCTTTGAACTAGATAGCTTTGAGAAGATGAACTAGTTCGACTAGTTCTTTTGAAATAATCGTTCCATTCAAACTATTCCTTTACTAACAACATATCTCTAGTCCTCGCTCTTCTCTAAAAAAATACCATTATCATCCCAACTTCACAAATTAATCCGTTAGTAGCCTACGTGTTAAATGTATTAAATATAAACACTTAATTAATATTATAATGGCTTAGGATAGCCTTTACATTTTATTTTATAATGATTTAATAATGCACTTCCTTGCAAGTGTGAAACTGAAAACTCAAACCGGCATCGATGAAAGTGGTTAAATTACTTATTAACTTACTTATACATACTCTATGGCACTAGACAATAGAATATTCATTGCTATTCCTATCCAGCCCACCTCATTACATCTATTCTAGGTCCCATCTGCGTCTAGGTCTTACCAATGGTTTCTTCCCATTGTATTTGCTAGCAAGTACCATGAGCGTGGTTCTAGATACTCCCAATTGCGCTGCACGTCCTGCCCACCTAATATATGAGACTTTATTATCCTAACAATGTCTTATGATGATTACAGGGTATGTAACTCCTCGTTATGTAACCTACTTTACTCCCAGTATCCTAATCTTCTTTTGGACCAAATATCTTCCTAAGCCCCTTGTTTCGTAACACCCTAAATTTATTTTTCTAATGTAAGTTAAGCTACAAAGTTTCACACCCAAAAAGAAGAACCTGTAAAATCATTTTTTTTCTTATTCTGAGTTTTACATTCCTTGACAGCAGGCGAGATATCAACAACTTACTGACCGAGTAATAACATACATTTTCCGACAGTATTCTTTTCCTAAATTTTAATCTCATATCATTAGTGCTAGTTTAGGCCTAAATTGTTCCTAAAAATTTAAACTCATTAACCATGTCAAAATAAGTTAAATAATTTTTAAATGTCCTTCACGCCTAACATAATAAACGTTCTTCACAAATTGTGTTATTTAAAACACTGTGACATCCTTTTAATAAAATAATTTTCTAATATATTTTGGAACTTTTGTTAACTTATACATGTCTCTCTGTTTTGGATAATCTACAACGAAATCCAAATAGTGTTTACGTGTCCTTACAGGACTCTTTCTTCCTCCTCCCGATACTCTCGAGAGCTGAAAATTGGTATGAACATTATTTTTTTAAATATTCTAAACTTGAATAATTCAAGACGGTAGATCAAAAATGGTGGACCAAAAGTACAAATACGCAGCTTCAATCAGAGAAGCAAATCTAATAATTTGGGAAAGTGACCATGTTTCCAAATAAACAATTGTAAAATATACCTTTATAGTTCATAGTTTGTGCCTATGAGGCTATCATTTTACGTGCACAATAGCTGCACTATAGTTCAGGGCTTCTGAATCTGGGAGACTGACAACTCCTCAATAATGATAGCCTAGAAGTTTACATAACTGAAGTGCCATTTGGTTTGCAACATTGTCGATAGGCCTACTCTGTCCAAGGAACGATGATGCCATGTCTGTCAATGAGGAGTGTCTAAAAATACTGGAAGGAGAAGTTGTTTGGTACTCTAGCATGTACTCTATCGATTGCTATGACGAAAAGGAAAGGTATAATTATATCCAGTTGAATTCCTCAACGGTCCTACTCTCCCAGGTATGCCTCCACATAAACTGAATTTGAAAACAGCTATAGTAATAATGTTTTAACAAAATCTGAATAACAAAAGAGGGTTGTGTAACTGAGCTCACTTAGCAATAGATAATTTGAGAGAAAATGTAATTTCGGCAACCATCCTCACAGATTCCTCACAAGGTAACCCAATTTGTATACCTTGGATCAATCTCGTAGCTACATACTCAGACTTACCCTTTGTTCTTCACTAACGACAGTTCTCAGTCCAACTGTCATTTCCCATGACCATTAATAAGTCCCAGACACTCGACAGGGTAAGTGTCTGTCTTCCTACTCTTATGTTCAGACATGTGTTCAGACATGTGTTCAGACATGTGTTCAGACATGTGTTCAGACAATGTGTAGCCTTCTCAAGAGTGCACTGATCTGCAGCTATTAAAGTGTTGGCAGTAAAAAATAATTTTCAAGATGTTCTTAAAAAGGAAGAGCCTAAAATATACACAAAAAATTCAGTATATAAAGAATTATTTTAAAGTTAATGCTCTATTTAAAATAAACAAAATAATCTATTGATTTAACTATTTTCTTACCCTAGCGCAATACAGGCTTAAAACCTAATCAAATAATTTGGCTAGAATAAAACTAAATAATAGAGCAAAGTTGGGATGAAATAAGAATCTTGTAGCAAAATGTTGACATTGATCTACAATTCCTGAATTATATGTTCTTCGGTGCGTTTTTCTCCATAAAAGCTGATAGCTTGAATACCGGAGTCATGTGAAAAAATCCTGTTACCTCCCGTTATGAAATGTATTAAAATAGATCAAAATAACACGGAACAGAATTCGCGAGAATCAGGAATAACCTGTTGGGGGCAGGCCTAAGGCATGACCCCTAGTGAACACACATTTGGCTAGTTTTAGTAGGTATTTTATAATTTAATTTATAGTTTTGATAGCCAACAACATATATTTCAAGATAGTACTAACTTATATGTCTAGTGTACAGGTAACTCTGGGAGGAAAAGTTAAAGTCAGTTAATTCAAAAGAACGAAAATAATTTAAGGTGGGAGTTTAGTGCCTCTCCTCTTAAGGTTCTAAATCTTAGCCCAGTTCAATGGTCAGAGAAGCTGTTTTTACCCGTTTACACACAATTTCTCTCGTGTGGTACTGGATTGCCAACCACGGGGAGGTCGGCGTCCTAATCCCAGCCAGATGTAGCCTAATGAGGGTTCTCTTTCCTCAATGGTTACCCACTCTCTTTTCACGCAAACTCAGGTACATCGAATCTAAAATCCTACTTTCCTTACCCCTACTTCATTAGGGTAATTAATGTAATCGTAGCCCATCCCTATGGCACTCCTCACTACACAACATGTAAATGTTGATCATGCTTGGAAGTTTTGTATTTGAAAGTTTGTCGCAATATGAGTTTGAACATTTGACGCATAATAAATAGCAGCTTTGTATGAATGTTTTGTATAAAAAATATTAGAAGTGGTAGAGGGGAAGGGAACTTATCTTCACCGAGCAAATAATATTTCAGGACAGGGGATTATAGTGATCTGGGTTAGATTATTGCAACAAACACTCGCTTAGAACAACTAAAATTAGGTTCTAGTTAAATATGTTACATCTTAGATACCAGAGAGAGCATTTTGGTACTTGTATTTAAATAATGCACAACATTAACCCTTGTTTTCTCAAAACACATTTTTTTTTTC